>LPNX010829726.1:123917-141682 GCA_001517045.1 Pseudotsuga menziesii | reverse complement strand
ACACTTATAAATAATATAAAGTACAACCATATAAGTTTTAAACCGCACAAATTATATTATATGAAATGTCAAGTATTACAATAAATATGAGTTTTCTCATAAACCATTTCCATATAACTTTACATGAAAATCATCTAGTACATCAATGACTTTTCAAAATATTACAATGGCTAAACCATCCCACTTGTACTTGGTTGTTTAGCCATACTTAGATTTTGCGACAACTTCAAAACCATACTTAACAGCTTGAAAACCTGAACACTAGGCTCTTCATACTCAATGGCCACTTTCTGAGCTGTCTATCTGCGCATGTGATTATGTATCCGCATTGCACATGCTTCTAAGATTTCTGAGCTTTATATATGCGCATGTGCTTCTGTATCCACACTGCAACAACATCCCTCCTCATGTTGTTATAAAGCTTGCGAGTAAGGTTACCTACAAACAACACATGTTAAGCAATAAATTTTGTTGCTCGCTAAAAGGAGAAAACAAATAACTGAAAAATGTACATAGTAATTTCACAAGATTTAACATGGCAAAAGAAACAATTCCAACAAACAACAGGTGTACTCAAAATGCATAAACATTTAGAACCAGCAGACCTACAAATACATGAACATGAAATACCTCTCCATAAGGCCTGCAGATCAATGGCAGCATTGCGCAAATCAAGAAATTCTTTTCGAGCAATTTATGAAGGAACTTTGAACTAAATAATTTTTTCCGAATTTCCCAATACCTCAAATTATTCTAACATCAAATTCAACCATTTGAATTGTTGTTAGCACTTATACCCAAACCTACTTTCGATAATGTATATTGCCTACAACTCATGCTGAAAGAGAAACAACAATGTATATCAGAGTTCCAGTATAGAAAAAATTTTCAAATTTGATTGAAAACTACATCATGCATAAATCAAGAATGCAGAGAGGTCAAATACACATCATAAATATTACATGATTATCCTTATCCTCCTCTTCTTCCAGATCTTCATTCTCATCCTGTTAGAAAAAAAAAACATGAAACAACAATCCATATTACACTTTAATAGAGATATCATGAACTAGCTTGCCATTCAACCTACACAATCAACCTAGTTTTCTTACAAAGGTAACTCTACATATGGCGGCCCCAAAAATTGAAATTCAAGAAAATGGTTTCAAAACATACAGTTGTCTAGTCATACTCAGAATCCTTAGTTTCCTCTTGAGTATGTTTAGGGGAAACAATCAGTAGCAGTTGAGTAAATAGTTCATTAGTGTACAAGGGGAAACACGTTTTGGAATATGAGGAAGAAACATTTCACCTTCTACAATGTTAGTAAAAATCTTATGCAACATACATGCAAAATACAAAGAGAACATATATTACAGTTCATTGCAAAGCATGTTGATCGACCTTATCTTTCTAAATGTTAAAAGTTCAAGTACACAATACACTAACCTCATCTTTCTTTTTCTCCTTCACTTCAAAAGCTTCCTCTTCAGCTTGATGAAATGCAATTTTAACATGTTAAAAGTATGATGACCTGCAGACCTAGAAAAATAAAGTAAGGAACTAAACAATATAGTTTCCAAGAAACAACTTACATCCTTGTGTTTTCCCCATGTCTCGTCTGCCAACTTCTTTGCATATTCAGGATCATCACATACTAAAATGTTATCAAATAATGTTCCTGATTTAACCTATAATCGTAGCCAAGGGAAATTTATTATATGAAAATAATTTATATAAATGACTAACACATGGAAAACTGGTCTATCACATAACTTCCATAACTCTTCCTGAGTATTTCAGATTGGGGAAAACATAGATTTCTTGATCATCCTTGAAATTTTCTTACAGTGTATCCTAAAGTCATGAATAATGAATGAATATGAAAAACTAAACGAACTTGAAATATATAGTCAGTGGTCAATTTTAGTCAAAGTGTTACTGAAATTCAATAGTTTACCCGGATTGTCAATCATTGATGCAACCCATTTTCCTATGTACTTCGGATTCTTGATTTTCTGCAAAAACAATAGATGCAGCATGATAAGAATGCACAATTAGACACAACAATATAAGGAAGCACAATTAGTATACAACAAAATAGGCAATGAATGATATACAAAAAATAAAATTATAATTGTTTGAATCAAGCACCTTTGGATTCCAGGGTCCTTTGTACTATGGATTTGGAATGGTTAGATATTTCCATTCACCATCCTCCTCATCATCCTAGTCCTCTAGCTGTAAAAATTAAAACTAAATCAGTGAAGTTGTCCCAAATTCAAGATTATTTTTTTATTGCACATATGCCCAAACCATGTTGAAATTACTAGAGTTACATGCACGATATGCATGTGGGTGTGGGTGAAGAGGCATGTGATAATTCAAATAAATTCAGAGACCTAGGTAATTGGACTAACCTAGCCTTGAAAGGATTGTCTAATCAGATTCTAGAAGTTGATTATGCAAAGTATGAACAAATAAATGATGTCCATCTAACTGTAAATATGCTTAGTGACAAACTAATTGAAACTATGCATACAGACTTAAATGAAGGATTCAGAATACAGTTAGAAAAAATAGAACATGATTCAAACACTGTCACCACGAATTATGTAAATATAGGTGGTAGAATAAATGACCTAAAAGAAGTAACAAAAAGGGTAGCAGAAAAAATAGAGAGCATAAGCCAGGCCCAGGAAATCAGCCTGAAGAATGATGAAATCCTGAATAAGAATTTCTAGAAAATAAGAAAAAAAATACTAGCAAAAAAAATGATGATAGAACAATCTAGTGATTCACCTGTTCCTACTAAGAATGCCATAGAACCAGAACCAGCCATAATTGATACTAGGTATTCTTGGGATAAGTGAGAAGGCTCATCCAAATTCTTCTCTTATACAACAGAAATAAATGATGAATTTGCAGCATGTGGAAGAGAATCATGTTCAGGAAAAGAATCAGAAGAAGAAACAAGTCCAGAATATCTATCATCAAAATATTCTGAAATAAAACTTACAGATACATCTACTGAATCAAGCAACGATTCTTTAGAAGCAGATTTTCCAGCCTATGGATCCAGGTATCCCTATTCAAAAAGAAATCCTACACCCGATGTTGGACAAGTCTTTGCTCCTACCCCCAAACATCAATACTTCAATCATAAATCCCAATATGTCTAGAAAATAGATGGGATGAATCCCAAAAGAATAAAAGAAGTCTTTTACTTAATGTTTATATGCTATGGATGTTATAGACTCAATGGTGGTGATCCAGTTGAAGCTTGCAGAAAAATCATGGCAGGATTTGTAGGCACCTTGCGTCTATGGCTCCATAACAGAATAAATCCCACCGATGTAAAAGCATGGGAGACTGCTACAATTGACAACCAAGGAACTACATAGAACAACATGATTGGAAAACTTACTGGAGCAATTGTAGGAGAATTCGAAGGAGGCAGAGTTTCAGATGAAGACAGAGAGAAAATGGAGGTAAATTTCTTGTTAAATAAAAGATGCAAGACATTGATAGATTATGAATATTTCCATATATATTGGATGCATAGAATTTAGTATGTTAAAAATGGAAACCATCCAATGTGGAAACAAAAATACTTGGCGGCCCTGCCTCCAAGATTTTATGAATTTATGAAAGAAACAATATCTGTATATTTTGATGCTTATGGATATGGTGATCTATATTCATTAGTAACAACATGAATAGTGAGACTCTGTCAAAAGAAGAAAACATAAAATCTTGTGAAATACCCAAATATGGAAGGATTTAAGAGTCTCTGCAAGACTTACAGACTGGATGGCCCATATGAATTTTCAGTCAAAAGCCAAAAGAAAAAATCTCAGAAAAAACAGAAGCACCAAAAACAACGGAGACATGAGGTATGGGAATTCAAAAAGAAATATCCCAATGAAAAATACAGACCTTGCAAAGATCTCAACCAGAGGCAAAGAAACGACCATACAAGCCTTGGAATAAGGATGATTGGAAGCCTGATCCTTCCAAATGGATCCCACAAAAAAAATTTACAAGACAAGTTCCTGATCATGGTCTGACCAGAAGATACAGAATCTGCTAATCAGAGAACCACAATACATTCAATTTCCCCGAAGCTAAAGAAATAGATCACAGATATAATGACCATGTAAAGAAAGAACAAGCACGTAGAGCCAGAGAAGTTATATTTGAAGAATTAAAATCTAACCCTGTGTCTGAATCAGAAGCTTTATATGTAGAAGAAAAAAGAAAATCCTACAAAGATTTATTGAGATCAGAATACTGCCTCATGGATTCACATGAGCAAAGTGACTTAAACAAACTATTTGATATAGTTACGACAATGGAGGAAGAATACCTAAAAACATCACTAGCAAATCTTATCATCCATGGAGGGAAAATCCCATCCCAGCCAGTTGAAGATAAAAAAGGGAAAAAGAAGGAGGAAAGAAAGAAAATAGAAAGATCCAATTCATCCAAACCAGAAGACCGGAAGAAATAAAGGAGAAAGAGCAAGGAAAAGGTACGTTTTTCTAACATCCCTACCTTTAAATCTCACACACTTCCAGTTTTGCAGGAGAGAAGTCTACTAAAATTCGAAGAAACCGGTCTGGTAGACCTAAAAAGAGAACAGAACCTACTGAAAAAAGGAATTGAATATTTGAAGATAAGAGTTCTCAAGGTTGAGGCCCAGAACCCACAGGTAGAAATCTCAAAGAAAATCATCACTCCATTGACAACATCTGTAGAACAAGATTCATCAGAAGATGATGAAGACAGATTCTGCATTTCTATTTGTTGAGGGGTTCTTCAGTGCATCTCTTTGCATGATTTCATCAACCCTTCTAAATTACAAAAAAAGAAGAAGCTTACATACACTGAGATCAATAAACTCAACAATCTACACATGGATGAGTGTCATACAAATTTGCAGAAAATGAGAAATAAGTTGCCTTAACAGGAACTAACAAGAATAAGTGGCCTATTGACTGGCCTTGAGTCAGTTTTTTTTAGGACAAGAATGTAAGGGAATTCCCATTGACAACCAAGTCTATAAGTATGGGAAGCCATGAGTTTTTTCAGATGGAAGACCTTAAAGACTCTAAAGAACAGATTGTGACTCTTACGAACTCTACTACAAGTCTACAGTGTAAAGATAACTCATAAATAGACAAAATATACCCAAGAAGAAACATGTTGATTCATAACACAAGATAGTAGTATCTACAAAAATACATCTCCTTAATTTGCATACATCTTATGTAGTGTACACTAATGGAATAAAGCACTTGAATTGGAAAAGCTCAATGCAGAAGATGAATTAAACAAGAACTTACTTGGTGATGTAACCACTCCTAAACACGTGAATGTAGACAATGAAAATAATGGTTGTAGAAGCATTCAAAATGATGATTGATGAAACAAAGAATGCATACTTCAAGTATAATCAGGTTCTAGAACAACAAAGATCTGATAGCTTGAAATCCTGGGGACTTCCACAATGATTTAATCCAGGAAATCTATAATTGAAAAATTCTAAAGGACAAAGGGAATAATGCTGACAATAGAATAGAATTTGAATATTCAAGGAATATAACACTCACCCCCAAGCGATAAGAACCTAATGTTGGAACTTTTGCATTTGATTCTTCTACAATATGATCATTTTAACCTTTCCCAGAGTCAATTGTTTGACCCATTGTTTCACTAGATGCAAATCACAAAAGTAAGTTGTTCAAATCAGGATGAAAGTAAGATTGGAATTCAGTCATGAGCACTATTTAGAAATCAACTAGTGACTTGACAATTCCAACCTAAAGAAGCATTAATCAGAAAGTAGCTTCCAAAAAACATACCAACAATATCCTATTAAAAAGTTAGAATCTATTTTTAACACCTACACCTTAGGTAACATCAATATTTAGATTCTCCTCCCATAGGCATTACAACTTGTATTGATGTTTAAATTTGGAAGAAAATAAAATAATTGAAATTGAATTAATGGGTTATGCTTACCAAATTGCAATCCTTGGCTATTAGGTTCAGAGCATCTTCACTTTCAATGTATATGATATAAACCAAATCAAACAATTACTAATAACTCCATATCTACATACTAGTTAAAGAACATAGCAATGATCTAATAGGACAAACTCACCCTTGAAAATATTAATTTTAATTTTTAAAGCAATTTAGTGGAAAGAATAAATAAATAAAGTTGTTATCGCATTAATTTTAGCCAATTATAAGTGCCCCCATTCCAAGTGAACCTTAAAACTATGTAGGATACCACATGGGTATGAGTAATGAGGACCCATGAATTGTATTTCTTGTACCTATACCAGGTACTATACCTGTGTACAAGAAACATACCCATGCATGTACTCGATGGTATAACCCATTGTACACTGCAACACCTTAGTGTAACAGGTCAAACCACAAGAAAATTTACGCTAGTGGTGATTTCAACACCAACAATTGTTTTTTAATATTTAAAAAGACTCAATAGTTCCATTGTTAGAAAAGTCAACATGAAACCCTAAAACAACCAAGTGTTCCCCAATTTTATACCAAAAAAGTTATTTTCCTATTGACTTTTGCATTTTCAATTTGGTTGTTAGCTTAGAAGAGACCAACATAGAAGAAGAGAGGAAGTAGGGAATTCTTCTTTGTATTTCTTGCAAGAGACTAGAGCCTATTTCATGACATTTCCATATAATGGCATTGAACTCCAACTACAGTCCCAAAAGATAAATTTATTCTCAAAAGCAATGATTACCTGGAGATATGGTTGACTATGGACTAATTCTACTTGACAATGATGATACAACATCAGAGAATATGGAGCCTTGACCACTAGCACTCAGCCATGTTTTTACATTTTTCCATTAACCAATTTATCCATGTACTAGGATTTAAACATATATTTCTATTATACCAATGAATTATGAAAATGATCAATGATAAAGTTTACTGTTCTTCTTGCTTCAGATGGATAGTTCAATGTTGAATGCCAATATGATGAAAAAATTGGTGGATATTGCAATTATTTGGATTTAAAAATGAATCTGAATCGTTGTTGATTTATGATTTTACATTAATTTTAGTTTCTTTTTTCATATAGTACCATGACATATTCCATCCCCTGTTTCAAGAAGCATTGTATCCACACACCCTAACAACTTAGCCTATACCATACTCATCATGGGTTGAAATTGTGTTTAAATCCAAAGGTGTGAAGATATGATTTTGTGCTTATTATTTTCATATATTAGATCTAAAAAAATAATTAGGGAGAAGACAAAGCAATATACTTAAGGAAAATCAGCTGTATGCTGAACAGTACACCATCTTGGAACATGATCAAAAGTAGCATTAAATACAAACAATCAACCAATCATGAAAAAATCAACTAAAATGAGAATGGACCACAATGATATCCATTGACCCTCCCTAGATTTCATTTGACACATAATAGTACACATTTTGATATGAAAAAATGACGTTACCATAAACAAAGCATTTTTGTGTTTTTTCATGATTTCTTCTGTCTATTGAGGGATGTGGCACCAGATACATGTCATATATACCTAGCACATATACTAAGCACACCCTGGCCATATCCAGATCTGGAAACACTTTATCTAGATCCTGATATATATTAGCCACAGATCAGTCCATACGCATGACATGGCCCTACATAGGCATATTCAGTATCATAGAAAAACAAAACTAAGCAAAACTTTAGAAGTGCATGTCTGCTTCAACCATTGCCTCTTCCCAATCATAAGTAGGATCTTATCATCATGGATTTCATTACTTCTCTATCCTAGGTGGGAGGAAAGTATTCTATTTATGTTGTGATTGATAAGGTTATAACTATGAAAGTTCATTTTATTGCAATGGGTTTTACTGATGAGGATTCACAACTTGCCGAATGGGAGAATGACTGATATATGTAGAGAAAATACTTTCATGTAGATAGATTACCAATTTCATCTATAAGGAATACAAACAACAAATATTAAGACACATAAATCTTGTGTAATAAGAAACATACAACCTTGTTTTAGAGGAAGATATTTTAAACTACATCTTGTAAGATTTTGATATAGTATCTATGTGTAACTAGGGCCATGCCTGGTGAAAGTAGGTATTTGTTTGGGGTAATTGCTTCTTCGAGTCTTGAGAACCACCTAGATCAAATAATTCTTGAGGCCTGATTTCTACATAAGTGGGAAATGTTTATAGTTTTCATGGCATACTAGAATGAAAACTTTGGTTTCTAAATCATAGAAATCAAAATCAAGTCCACAATTACATGAAAATGACAATTTTGAAAAAGTTGAATGATTGGCAATTAGAGGAAGGAAAGAGATCACAAGTTTTAAGGTTTTCATCCCAAATTTGATTCTTAAAAGTTAAAATTCTATTTTAAAACATCAAATGCTTTTGAAGATTAAGAATATGAAACAAATCCTAGAATATTGTATAGCTCAGGCTCAATAACTGAGGACTGAAAATACTCCATTTATACTTATTGACCTCAAGCCTTTAGGATATTAACCAATTCAAGTGAACATTTATAATAATTAAATCAGAACTCATTATCTGGGAAAATAATAGGAACAAGTAGAATCCAAACATATAATCCTGCAGTAATCCACTATGTGCAAATATGGACCCAAAAAGAAGTCCAACCTACATCAATGAGTTCTTGAGTGTCCTTAGTTGAGCTTGCCCAACCAACAGGAAGCATTGCAGATTACATTGCTGGAAAAAGTGAAAATCAAATGGAAGAAGGTATAGGAATAGGTGACACTATGATAAAGCGTCCCTCATCCTTATTTTTGTCTTTCTGTCTTTCCTCCATATCTTTAGATTGTAGCAATGGCCTCTCAAAACCTCCAAATGAAATTGCCGAACACACAATTTTAACAAAATAAAGAATGCACTCATTTATTCATTCATTCATAACATGGAAGAATACTTCACAAACAATATCTTGTATAAAGTATTAACATTTCCAAAGCATCAACGACAATGTATGAAAAAAAGAGAGAACACGAAGCCTATTTCATTTCATTGGTAATGCATATAAGAAACAAAATATAAAATTAATTCAAATCAGAATTCTTTTTGTCCTAATGGGTACCAACATTACAAATATTAGTCAAGACAAGCTGTTCAACATCCATTCTCAATAATTTAGGAGATTTTACACAAAAGATAGGAAAGAACGCCATAGATTAACTACCATCAATTAATAATGAATATAGATTATACACCCACCGTAGGGGTTAATAGACTAAACATATATAGGAAATAGGACATAGCAATATCTCACTAACAACAAATGTATAAATTGTAGGAATAGACCAAGAATGGAGTTATGTATCCCCTTTCAACTACCAAAGTTAACCCATATAAATTAAAAAATCTCTCTTGCAAGCCATATATGGGGCTACAACTTAGTCCAAATTCATGTACTAAGGAACATGAGTTCTATACTTACAGTTTCTGACTGTTAGCCCCCATTTTTCTTGGGTGTCCACATATGAATTTTTCACATATTCAGCAGGGGTGACAGGTTGGTGGAGCTGATTTATGCCTTGGATTCCTTAATGATGTTTGGATTGATGGATATTCTTGGTGTGCTATAGGATGTGTCTTTGATGATGATTATTTGGATGATGATGTAATTTCATTCCCGGAAATGTTAACCCCCATTTTGCAAGAGTGTCCAAGGGTAATTTTTTCTATGATCTTCAGTTGGGTTGATGTTGTTCATGTGTTGATTGACCATGGAGGTGCTTAGTGATTTACTTGCATGGATGACCTAGTGGTAGGATTGTGAGAATAGGATGATCATGTCGTAGCCATGAATCTTAAGACTCGGGAACATATGGTTCACAATTGCAGCATACAATGGGGAAAGGATGAGGTTTGTAAGCATTGTAGATGTCCTAAGCATGTTCAAGAAGATCTGGGCAGACCTTGACTTGTTTCAACATTTGCTTAACCTTCAAATAGTCATTATTATCACTTTTGGGCATGCGTTGTGCCTTAAAATAATAGGCAATCGATCCTTATCATTTTGAATTATGGGCAGTGTTATGGATGGTAGCCTCCTAACAACAGATCTAGGCATGAATCTTAACAGTTTTGTACAAGAAACAATCTAAAGCAACAGTTATGGGCATATAAAAGGATAGTAAGTAGCATGAAAAAGTGTTTATGGGTAATTTATATGAATGTTGAGAATCATAACAACAATATAAATCAATTTATCAAATGATGGGAGAATCTAGGCATGTACGGGCTTGATTTAAGTTTAAAAAAGGGAGAAACAACCTTAGTTGCAGAGCACTTTCTAGATGGTAAATCAGTGAACAAGGATGGGTTGGAACAACCACTTCATTTGGAGAGTTTCATGTCACATTGAGGAGAAATCCAACCGAAAAAATATCTAAATCATGAAGATCATTCATCTTGAGAAGTTTTTATACCTTTTCTGCACTTGGAGAACATGTTTCTTTAGGTATATTTTATTGTGTCCTTGGTATGAATCAGAGGATTGATGGATTAATGAAGCAATAGGGTCCTTTATTGAGCCACCAAACAAATTGTATAATTAAAATTAAATGATTTTGCACTTCACCTTTGGAGAGGTTTTGTGCCCAGAAGCATTTTTTATAACTCAAAACTACACGACAGCTAGGCCTACTTTGCCTTATTTCAAGCCAAAAAATATTCCTATAGAAACAACAAATTATTGATAATAAATCTAGCATTTGAATATTTGATATATCTATTCAATGTAGGGTTGTTAAGCCATGTATAAGTTTTTGGCAATACAATGTTTTTTCATATTCCAAAATTGAAGAGGAACAAGTTAGATAGTAAGAGTAAAAAAAATTGATGAGATGGAGACATTTCTGTGTTTTGATTTTGAAGCTAGAAATCTATTTGTTAGTATATATATTGTTTTTGAAGAATCTAATGTGGACCAACAAAATATTTCTTCCAAATGGTAGTGGACAGAAAAAAGAAAAATCACCTAAAGAAAAGGACAATCAAGCAAAAGAGGAGGACAAGGACAAGGATTCAACTTTAGATGGTGGCCAAAATAACAAGTGTGCCAAAGATAAAATCATGGTATAAGGATATGATAAAAGAATCAAAATCCAATGTGGTAACTCAAGTTGGAGAATACAACACAAAATAGAAAAGAAATACAAAGCATAAGGTAACTTGAGTAACTGTAGAACTAATGAATAATAGCGTATTTCCTCTTGTATATAATTTGGTTGAAAAATAAGGTAGAAAGAAATAAAGAATCAATGCAATGAAGTTGGAATGCAATGCCTTGAGAAAGAATAACATATGCAATCTCGAAGAATTATTTGAAGGAAAAGAAGCAATAGGCTAAGTGTGTTTTATAGGACTAAGTATAAGGTTGATTGGAGTATTGACAAGAAAGTAGAAGACCATAATAGTTGTGAAAGGATTTACACAAAATGAATGAATTAACTAAATAAATGTTTTTTCCTCCAATGAATATTTTCATGAGGACCACTCCACATAATTCTACTAGGATTGCCCAAAAGGTATCTTGAATGGACCTTGAAATTGATTTTCTTAATAGAGATAAATGGCCATAAGGATTTCCCATAAAAGAGAAAGAACACATTGTATGAAGGTTGTTAAAACCCCACTGTGGTTTGAAGCAGGATCCTAAAGCATGGCATTTTCTTGATTGACGAGCATCATATTGCTAAAAATTTCAAGTAGAGTCCCTTCAATCCAAACTTGTATTTAAAGATGAAAGGTGATGATATTATAATCTTAGTTTGATGATTTTCTAATTATAAGTATCAAATGTGGATTGATAGAAGTGGTTAAAGCACATCTAGGTAGAGCATTTAATAAAACAGATCTTGTACTTTTTCACTATTGTCTTGGCATTAAATTTTGGAAAAAAAACAAGTGTATTTTTATGTCACCAACAATATATGCACATGAGTTGTTCGAGAAACTTAGGAGGGAATGAAGTTGACTTCAAGGGAATACTTGAAGCATGTAGATTAAACTTCATATAGAAAATTAGTTGTTAGATACATTTATTCAATAATTACCATAAAATATTTAAGCTATGCTATGAATATGGTTTCATGGCCTATCGCTTATCCAAAACTTGAGCACCAAAAACTTGTGAAGGGGATCCTCATATATATTTAAGAAACTTTCTACTTTGGTCTAGAGTTTGTAAGGAGTGGTATCTTTAGGAAGGTTTTCTTTACTGACTAGGATTGGACAGATACTTGGATAAAAAAATTCAACTGTAGGTTATGTTTTCAATGCATGCTCATGTGCTATCATTTGGAGTAGCAAAAATTAACTACTATGGCTTTGTCTTATACAAAAGAAGATTACAGAACAAAAATTCATGTGGAAAGTGAATCCATATGTCTTAGAAGGATTGTTAATAAGCTCAAGGTGGAGAAGAAACAAGTAAATCCACTTCTCTGTGACAGTAAAAAAGTAATCAAATCAGCCAAGAATCAGGTTTTTCATCCCTGAACCAAGCATATTTAAGTTCATCAACATCGCATCAGGTTTTTCATTATGTAAGTTATGCACTCTAATTGTACCTAATTTGGTTGACATGTCTACCTACTTGGCATCTCCTTAGTCTATTGTTTCCTGTGTAGTGACTATGAAACACAATTTGAGAAATTAAACAAAATTATTATCAAAAAAATAATCCTATAGTGATTTAAGACTTATTTCTCTAAGGAAGTATGTTGAGAAAGTAGGTAAACTCGTATTAAAAAAACACCAAAAGCACTTGATTAGGTTATCCATTTTTAAGAAGATGCTTGATGTCAAATAATTCTCAATGATTCTATAAATAGGCAATTCATCAAAAAATGTAAAAAATAAAAACAAAAAGATTGGTAGTAATGTTACAGGAAGTAAAGAATTATCCTCTGGAACATGGACGCTCCATTTTCGAAATGATGCAACTACCACCTGGGCTATCCGAGTCAAGGGAATTCCCCCTTGCTTTTGATGTCAGTATAAAACAATCCTTGAAAAGAAGCTACATACTGCTCTTCCCATGTCCACAGTAGGAATTCCAAAACCCCACTCCCAACCAACATTCTCTTGGATCCAAACAAGAAAAATACTAGCAACAAGAGCACCAATGTTAATTGAAAAATAAAACCAATTGAAAAAATAATTTTTTTTTATACATCATCTATCTCATCAAACTAGTCTGCTCCAAACGATGACACACCTGGCTTGATACCAACAGTTCCTAGTGCAATAATGTAAAGTGACAGGAAGAAAACACGAGTTTGAGCCGTTGTTGCATGACAGTTAAGGTCTAAATCTTTGCAGTGAGGCTTAAGTTTAGGCACAGATGCAGATATAGTCAACAAGGGCATTCTCTAAAAATGAACAAAAATATTCTTCAACCAAAATGTGTTGCATACAATGTCAAAACATGATAAAAATACAGAGGGGTGTCAACAAAAATTGCTTCCATATATGTTACTATTCATTTCTCAATTAAAAGTAATTACTAATACTTGATAGAAAAAAAAATGAAACTTACAAAAAATACACAATAAAAAATACAACAAATGTCTTATAGCATCCCCAGTATGCATTGACAATAAAATATCCAATTAAAGAAGCATAATGTCTTAATGTCTTATAGCTTCCACCACACAGCAGCATGCATCTTATCAATCAAATTCCTCAATTGAAGACAATCAAAATGACAAAAAGATTCTTCTAGTCCAAACAATCCCAGATATTATTAATGATGCTGTAGTCCGGGTATGATTTCTGCCAAAGTATGTAGCTTGTTGTCCATACATGTTGGCCATCGGAATATCCAACTCATCTGATCACTTCATATTGTGAAATCTTTACTTGGGACTTTTATAACCTTTCATTGATATTCATACAGAAAAAAGCCTTGGTTCATACTTTTGATTTCACACAGATTCAATACCTACAAACATGAACTGATAGTTTATAGAGTGGTTTCTTTATTTTGAGTTGGGGAAGCTCAAGGTCCTCAGACATAACACCATGCTTATTAGGTATCCATGATCTCAATGTGGCTTGAGAGATATGCACTACCTATGCATGCCCTGAAGAAAGAGCACCCTACCCATTCGAGAAACAACTATGGGTGAACTTAGTATGCTTGTCGATATCTTTCTATATTGAATTTATGTGATTGATCAAGAATCAAACCCTGCAATAAATCTGTAAAATTTGGTCTAATCTAAAAATCAAAAGACCTAAATTAAGAACATCTTGTTTTGTATAATCCGCAATGGCATGCAACTTATAGCAGCCTACTAATCCTCATAAATCTTATGAATTATCCCGATGGGAACATTTCAACTAGTTATCTTTGAAACTAATCAGAAAATTATGTTGGACTAATACTAATATAATACGATGCTAGTCAAGTGGGATGAGGTCAAATGATTTAGGCTTGAATTCAAGACCTCCTGAAGACATGTTGCAGCACTCATATGTGTCGATAAGCAAAGTAGAACCCACTTCCTTAAAAAAGGGCCATATACCAACAAAAAAAAATGATCCTACAGAGTGTTGTCTATAGCTGGAAGAAAGAAATAATGTTTCTAAAGATAGAATTTCAGTTCAATTATACAATATAGAACATGGGTAACGCCTCTTGTCACGAATTTGCAGGCCATGAATGCATTAGAGTGGGAAATTTTGGAATATGCATCGTCACTATAAGGCATATCAACATGGAGTGGATAAGAGCATAACAGAGCCCATTTTGCAAATAAAGCTCAAGAAATCCTAAACAATATTATAGATATGTAACAATTATCCATGTTTACATACAGACTCTGAAACTATGTTCAAGAGTGCCTCAAAACACCAAACAAGTGTCACAGGCTTATTAGACTGACACCTATAAAGACTTTTAACAAAAAATGAGAATATTTTACAATTACTATCTATCAATGAAGTACCCTTTTTCCTCCATGGCTCAATATTTAGATATCCATGCCTAGTGACAGAAAGCTAATATCTTGAATGCATGAAAAAATTTTAATTGAAGAAAGCACCCACAAAGGCTATATGTACCTAAGACATTTTCTCAGCAAGATCGGTTTCCCCTGGATTGTCCTTTTCCATTGGTAGGTCGAAGCTTGTCACAGATCGTGGTAGTGTGAATGAATCATGAAGAGAGGTGAATATTTTATCAAAGGATTCATTGAGAATCCCAAAAATAAGAAATTCTAAAATCTAGTCTATTATCAGAGAATGGGAAGGTTTTAGGCCATTGTGTATCCGATTTGACTCATTCACTTGTGGCATTACCGACCCGACTATGTTATCTTTAGACATAAACAAAATGCTTTCATGACAAATGATGAATCCATGAAATACAAATCTACACTAAAAAAAATCTTCATCAAAGGAAGGCTAAATCCTACCTAACCTTAAAAAATTGAACGGAAGCAATACTGAAATTAGATATAACTACCTCAAGGGAGCATTCAATAGTGGTGAGAATCGAAGTCATTCAAACCTTGAAAGGTTTTTGAAGTTTATATCCCAGAGGAAACCCTAAGACCCTGTTAAACGCAAATTTCATGGAGAGCCCAAATCAGGGGTTTCAATGACGATCAAATTCTTGTTGTTGAGAGCTTAACCATCGATTCCCCGAGGTTGCTAAAAATTATGGTGGCTAGAGAACTAAGAACAAGTCACCTCTTTGGACAAAAACTTCAATATGCCCCTGTCTAGTGATTATTAATAAATTAATTATGATGAATCAATGAGATTTGTCTTGGCTACAGTCAATCTCCCTTCAGACGCCAAAGTATAGGTTTTGAGGTTTTCCAAATTCTGCAACACACCCATGGAATTACCAAATTGTACCAATTCATTGTTTGGTGGCAACTCCAAATGAAAATGAATATATTTATTTTCATGTTTTTCATATTTTTTTTTGTTATTTATTGTGTATTATTTATAATATAATATAAAACTAGTATATGTATTGTTTGTCACATCCCCATGCCTCCGGCCGACAAAGAGGACGCGACTACAAGCTTCAAACACCCGAGCTAAGATCCCCATGAACATATGCATACACAAAATTTGTTGAAAAAGAATGCTTAAACTTGTATATTGAACTAGAATATGCTCACATGAATATTTATCATGCACAGATGCAATCATCTATCAGACACAGCAGAAACATCATACATTCAAACAAGCATTCATGCAACATGTTCATCATATCATTAACAGAAATTAAGGTTGCAGAAGTAAAAATGGACAAAATCACTTATCTTATGATGAACTCGATCCACAACCAGCTATGTCACTCCAACGTTCCACCCAACCATAGGCCAGCATGCTCCTTAATCTCTCAGCAACGTTGCCACCCTCGAGTTGGGAATGATTCTCCAAGGAATAAGGGAACTAGCAGGCTTACACATAGCCAGGGATATACAAAACACATAGCCAAGCCAACAAAGTTGGCTTTATCATGCCATTAAGGAGTTGGGAAAGGCTAAATGCTAAGTTGGTGAGCTCATTACAGAGCCAAGAACACCTACACCAGAACTAGCCTGACCTCTAAGACACCCAAACACACCCAACACAAGGAATCCGTCCCTTCTCTGCTACACAGTCCCTCAGGCCCTGCATTCCCTTCCAGTGCTATTCAGGGGTGATGGAGAAGAAGGCCAGCCCTCTAGCTCTGTCTGTGTGGTTTCCGGCCACCAGGTTTATCAAGCAAAACTAAGCCCCCATCCCTACTCCCATTACAGTCCAAAGACCAACCATTGCACTCAGGCAATTAATTTAGTTGTCACAGCTTAAACAAGGAAAATGAATTCAAACAGTCTGCAGCAGCCTCAAGGCATAAAAACAAACACGGTTCACAACATGGGGAAACGATGGTCCATTCCTGAACAGTTAAGCAAACGGATAAGAATTACGCAGACCGCACACAATTCTTGAGCGTGAAAATGGCCTCCTACAGGAAATCGTGGGTGACAAAGACCAAACAATTCCCAATTTCCCGCATGAATAACAACCACCCAGAGCCCAGTGCAAGAGAGGAAATCCACACTGAAACCCAAATACGGGTCAAGAACACCCGATTCCACACTATGGGAAAAAACCTGAATGACAGTAGAGGTGCCCCCAATCCTTTTCCGGGCTGCGTGAGACCAAAACGCAAGGAGCCTGTGCACGAGAATAAATCAGACAATGGAGGCAATGTGTGAGGATGAGCAAGCTACAAGGAGAACGCGAATTGGAAGAACATGGGTGTTCGGCACAGACATGGAGAAGAGAGATCCCTACGTGAGTGATGGCAGTCATTTTTCCCAGCCATAGTGAAGTCAACAGTGGGTGGAGTGTGCATGTGGGTGAGGACTGACAGTCCTACCACCCCACTCCCAAAGATCATAACTGCCTCAACCACCAGCAGCCTTTCTTAATGAAAGTGGTTGGAATAAAACAAAGGAAGAAGACATATGGGTTTTTCTCTCATTGGCCAAAGTTGGACAAATTCCCCCACATCCTCATCCTTGGAAAAATCATGCCCCTTTCTCATTTTAGTTGCCACGATCATAGCTGGTCGGATTCATTTAATTAATTATAGATGTGTATTTACATGATGACCAACATAATATATGCCGCATGCCCTGATATGCCATCAG
>LPNX010829726.1:33149-122703 GCA_001517045.1 Pseudotsuga menziesii | reverse complement strand
TATATATATATATGTGGTGGGAAGAGTTTTGGCACATTGAAATTTAGATGGGTTGTGTTAGATTCGAAATCCATGTGGCCACCAATCAAGAGAGATGTGATGCAGGACAAAACATTCTTATATGAACACATGTGCAATATGATGGGAGGTGATCTACATAGGAGTTTTAGCAGTTGGACGCTACAAGAGAGCTTGTAGAGGTCATAGGCCATAATGAGTACAACTATGTACTTCCTATTAATCATGTTGATTCACTAAATCATGTTACAAAATAATCCATTTAATGTTAATCCATGGAATCAGGTGGTTGCAGTAAGTGGTGCAGATCTGCATCATGCATTAATGTTGAGATGTGACACATGAGGGGGTCTACAATTTACTAAACTATAACACTGCAGATGGATTCAGAGACTCTTAATCCATCTGCAATGTTATAATTTAGTAAATTATACAAATTCTTGCAATTTTGTCGGAGTGACACAACTAAAAATGACCAAATGTTATGTGGTCATTTTTAGTCTAGATATCCTGTGACCAAATTTGGTCATTTATCTTAGTATTTTTTAGTTCAAATGTATCCCATGACCAAAACTGGTCATTTATCTTGGTCTTTTTTAGTTAGGTTACTTAAATTTATCAATTTTGGTCATTTATCCCTTGAAAAAAATTGTGGTGACCAAAATTTTTGGTCTCCTGGTCACTAATCTCTCATTTTGTATTAGTGGGAAGTGGAGGCAATTCATTGCATATTGTGAATGACCCAAATCCAAGCTATGTGCATGATCATATTATGGTGTTATTGGAAAGTAAGAGGATTTTTTCTATGTTTATTTGGGTTCAAATATCAATGATGTTCGTTTTGATAGGAAGGTAGGGAATTCCATCCATGTAAGGGTTTCAATTTTGCATTTTTAAGGATTTTTTTATTAAGCTTATAGAAAACATGAGCTCTCTATGACTATACTTGTATTTACATGATATAACATTGGTAGATTGACAGGTTATGGTGTCAAACATATGCAATTCTCGTATTCTCTAAGAATTGCACTGATTATTGGATTATTAGCCTTTTACATTCTTTATTACATTAATCTCTTGACTGGGTTTCCTTTTATGCATTTTCCCTTCCCCACTACTATTTTGTTGGGTCCTCCACTATCCATTTCTACAAATTGGTCAGTCGCCCCTGCAATTCTGGAGGGATCATTATTATCATTACAATATTATTTTATTTAGCATCATATTTTCTTATAATAAGATCTTTTAGGGCTCTTTTTTGTTACGAATTGATAATATGATATATAGGGAGAATTAAAAATGGGTTGATAAAAATGGATACCTACAATATCTTGTGAAACTAAGGGTTTCCTTAATTGAAAAGGTATATTGGGAGGGGGGTTCAACAATAAAATTTTAGAAGACATTTTCCAATATTTAGTGAAATTAAAGATATTCTTTAATATCATGTGAATGGTTGTGCTATGTAACAAGTTCACTAAGTGAAACCCCCGACAAGTTCAATAAATTTGGAAAGATTTTATTACAAGAACAATGCCAGAATTGATTTTTTTGGTTATTTTGGAATTCTAGATCCACTGTTTAATTCCAAATTTAATGAAATATGTGTTCCATGCCATTTTCACTTATCTCTTCATTTTCTCTGTCTTCCATGGAATATATTTGTTTCTCCTTTTTATTAAATTTCTTCTTGTATATAGTTTTACTCTTTTTATCTTTCTTATGACCACAAGGTTCTTAATCATCACTATCTTCTTGTTTTAGGTAAGGACAGTTTGTGGAAAAATGTCCAATTCTTCCACAATTAAAGCACTTTCTTTGGTTGTTTTGTAGATTTAAATGCTTCCTCTTTTCTTGATGTTCCATTTTGTTATGTTCGCATCTCATAGGTAGTGAAGATCCCATGTAGCTCATCCAATGTCAAAAGGTCAAGATCATCTTGATCTTCTACAATAGATACTTTGGGTTATATCTTATTGGTAGGGTTCTCAGTACTTTTTCAACTACTTGTTTCTCCTTTATTTCTCCTCCCGTTCCTTTAATAGCATTGAGAATTTCATCTACTCTTAGAAGATATTGTGCAATATTTTCTTCTTCTTTCATCTTTAGACTTTCAAAACGCCCTTTGTATGTTTGAAGTTTAGATTTTTTTTACTTTGGAAGCCCCTTAATAAGAAATTTTTAATTTTCCCAAGCATGCTTGGTTGTCCTAAATTGCATGAATTTAACAAACACTAAATCTACTAATCCTTTCAAAATTGCATTCAAATATTTTGCATTAGATTCATATTAATCTAGTTCATCTCTATCTGTAGGTAGGTTTCTTGGTATTTTATACCCTTTTTCAACAGAACTCCAAATTTTGCATCCAAGAGACATTAGATGGCATCTCATTCTTACACTCCAAAATGCATAATTATTTCCTATAAATAATGGAGCACTTTTAGTAGCTAACCCTTCTTGATGATCCATTTTGGTTTTTAATAGGATCTTCCTTCAAGTGGTTTAGACTGTAGTGAAGGATCCCGCTCTGATACCAATTGTTGGAGTATTGGACAATACTGAGAGGGGGGTGAATCAATATTGATAGCTTTTAACAATTTAAAAACACTTTTAACTTATTCATTAAAACATCGCATCAACAAGATACACAAAACACAACATTTATCATGGAATCCAAATTTGGAAAACCACAAACACTTTCTATAACTGAATAATTATATTTACAAATTTTTTTGCATGCTACAACTTGTTGGAGACAATAACACCCAATTTTTTCAGCTACAACACCTGCCTGCTCCAACAAACAAGGATGCTACAACACCTTGTTTTCTGGCCACTACTGGAAGGAGGCTACAAGCCCCTTACAGGATTACAGCCTACCATAGCACCACCCTACGACCCTAATTTGATCTTTTTCTTCAATTATGTTTCTGATTATTCTTCATTTTATCAGTCTTTGTCTTTTCTCGTTGTTACATTGATCTAGATTGTTGCGACATCTTTCTTCCACTTTGAACTCTTGTTTAAATACTTCTTTCATCATTTATTTGAACCATTGTTTCTTTTCATCATTTTTTCCCTTCCTGAAAACCTTTTCACCAATGCATCTTTTCATTATAGAAATGTGTATTTTCATGAATTGGTGCAAAACAACCTGAAACCCTATTTTGGAAGACCTATAACTTTGTCTTCAAGCACCGTTTAGGAGAAATAAGACCATATTCAAATGCACAAATCAACAGGATACATATTGATGGTCTCATATTATTTTTATTAGTTTCCTCCAAAATATGGCAGGCATTTTAATAAGGCAACTTAAACCATTTTTTCAATACTTGGTCAATTTATGTCAAATTTCCTAAAACAGTCTAAAACTTCATTTTGGAAGACTTGTAACTTTTTCTTCAAGCGTTTTTTAGGGGAACTGAGACCATAGTTAGTTGCACACATCAATAGTCTAAAACCTGATGCAATCATGTAAGTTTTATTAGTATACTACAAAATATGGTAGGAATTTTACTGAGGCCACTTAGTCAGATTTAGCAAAACTGAAATAGTGCAAATCATGCCAGAAAGCACTTTTGAAAGACTAATAACTTCACCTACAGATATTTTATGGACAAACCAATCATATGGTTAGATGTACAATACAACAATATAGATGTATATATCCTCATAATCATTTAATTCATAAAATATAGAATATCACATGTATTTTACAGAGGCCCCTTAGGCAAATTAAGAAGAATTTATACTAAGCCAAAATTTCAGAGTTTTAGCAAGAGTTTCAACAAGTTACCATACTTTAATAGAATGGTGTCAAATTGTAAAAATTACTTCATGAGAGGACTATAACACCATAATATCACTTTGCAACCTTATTACACATGCCACATGCCATATCATCACTTTCTTTTTTATTCCTTTGTCATTAATGAACTCTGGTTTTCCTATACTTGGTTAATTTTTAGAGTTTCAGCAAGTTGCCATATTTTTACATAATGGTGTCAAATTGTAAAAATGCTTCATGAGAGCACTAGAACATCATCATATGAATTTTAAACCTCATTACACATGTCATGTCATTTCCTTTGTCATTAATGAACTCTTTTAACATCAATGGAAACCATACTCAACATCCCCCCTCATGTATTTAGTCCTCCCCTTCATATGTAATCATATTGGCATGATTGGGACTTTAAAATGAGAGTAATGGTGACCCCGAGAAAAGGTGGGATATCTAAGTTGTTTTGATTTATGCCATGTGGTGATTTTAGTAGGAACTTGACACTTTCCATTACTTCTATGGTACTAGGGTTTGTTGGGAGGGAGACAATGGAGTATCTTGCCATGGTGGGGAGCATTCTATGTGGTTGGGGAATTTATAGTAAGAGTTTCCTTCTTTGTTGAATTTCTCTTTCTCTCGATAATGAATTGATTACTCCCTAACTTGGGTATATTCAAAAGCACCAAGCAATTTCTTACATGCACTACTCAATAGTGTTATCATATCCATTTGAGTTCATGGTTAGTCTCTTTCTAGTCTTTTAAGTGGTTTTTGATATCTATTCTGTAGTGGCCATCGACTTTGGTTTTAATGGAAACCCAAGTGATGGCTTTAGCAATATTAAGCGAATATTGAAGCACCTTTCAAGACATCTAGAGGGGATGCATCGGGAAATGGAATACCTTAATATGCATATGGAGAAACATGTAGAAAAGTAGTGATATCTAGAGTAATGTCTTGAGAAATAAGGTATTTGAATTGAGAATATGACCAATGAGATTGATATGCACTACAACATACGTATGATTTTAAACATACCATGTGGTTTAGAATCCAAACACCAATACTTCCAACAAATTTCACTGTTGATTGTGTTAAGCACCAAGAAAGATATCCATGTTGTCTTTATAACTTCGAGATATGCCCAACATTGTCCCAATATTTATTGGTAGATCAAAGGTGTCACGTCCCCAACCCTCCGACCGGCGAAGAGGACGCTACCATGGCGTTAACCATCCGGGCTACCAGCCCCATGAACATGTGGATTCATAAAAATGCTAAAATAGAATGCATTGAAGTAGAACATACACAGATGCAATTATCATACACATCGGAAGCAATCATACATTCATAAAAGCATTCAACATGTTCATCACATTCATTAAAAGAAAACATGATTGCAGAAGTAAAATAGACAAGATTACTTATCTTATGAAGAACTCATTCTGCAACCAGATACGTCACTACAACATTCCACCCAACCATAGGCTAGCGTGCTCCTTAATCTCTCAGCAATGCTGCCACCCCCAAGCTGGGCATGATTCTCCAAGGAATAAGGGAACAAGCAGGCTTACACATAGCCAAGGATACACAAAACACAACCAAGCTAACACAGTTGGGTCTATCAGGCCATCAACAAGACAGCCAAGCCAACATGGTTAGGTTTATCAGGTCATCAAGGAGTTGGGAAAGGATAAATGCTAAGCTAGTGTGCTCATTACAGATCCAAGAACACCTACACCAGAACTAGCCTGGCTTCTAAGACACCCACACACACCCAACACAAGGAATCAGTCCCTTCTCTGCTACACAGTCCCTCAGGCCCTGCATTCTCTTCTAGTGCTATTCAACGGTTGTGGAGAAGAAAGATAGCCCTCTAGCTCTGTCTGTGTGGTTTCCAAACACCAGGTTTATCAAGAAAACCAAGCCCCCCATCCCTGCTCCCAACACATTCCGAAGACCAACCATTGTACACATGCAACTAATCAGTTATTACAGCTTAAACAGGGAAGACAAAGCCAAAAATTCCGCAGCAGCCTCAAAGTGTAACAGCAAATAAGGCTCACAACATGGGGAAAACAACTGTCCCGAAATGTATCAGTGAGCACAACTCACAACATGGGGAAACAACAGCCCGTCCTTGGGAAACGAAGCCAGCAGGGAGAATTACCCAGACCACACTGGGGAAGAAATACAATCTCTCGACCTGTGTGTGCAATGAACAGACTCCCGTCCCCAAAATATAAAGAAGACCACAACAATCACAACAAACCTTGAGGAGAACTACGACGACCATGAATTCACGGGAAGAACAACAGTTCCAATATCAACATTAACATGACGGGGAGATTACACGACCATACTAGTATGTAAGGACAACATACAGCTGAAAACGTGAATGGCCCCTTCACAAGAAAATCATGGATGACAGTGACCAAAGGGCTCCCAGCTTGCTGCGTGAGTAACAACAATGCAGAACACAAAGCATGAGACAAGATTTACGCCCAATTCCAAATGCAGGTTGAGAACACACCCGATTCCTCGCTGGGGAACAATGGGAATGACAATGGAGACGACTCCTCACTCCTGGTTGCGTGAGACCAAAACAGAAAATACCTGTGTGTGAGAGGATGAACAGACAATGGAGAGGATGAACAGTGGTCGGGAGTGCGTGAGTGTTTTTAGCACCGTCGTGGAGAGAGTAGTGTGTCTGCAGGGGTGATGGCAGTGGTTTCTTTTGCCATTGTGAATTCAATCACAGGTGGAGTGTGCGTGTGGGAAAGGACTGACAGTCTTGCCACACTCCACTCTCAACCATAACTTCCCAAACTACCAGCAGCAATTCTTAATGGAGGTGGTTGGGTAAGACAAGGTGGTGACACATGGGTTTTTCCCTCATGGCTCAAGGTTTGACAATTTCCCCACCCTTATCCTTGTGAAAATCATGCCCCTTCTCAATTTAGTTGCCGCGAATGTAGCTGGTCGGGTTATTTAATTAAAGATGCATATTTACATGATGAAAAAATGCAATATGTATGCCACATGCCCCGATATACCATCGGTGACAATTTAAATATGAAACATAGCATAATCAATCAATGGTGGGGCCTTGGCCTTTAGCTCCTCACCATGATTATTTACAATATATACATCATATACATCTAATGCAACGGGGTCAAAACCGGGGTGTTACATTCCCCTCCCCCTTCAATAGCACTATCCTCAGTGCTTACAAAATTGAACAAAATGCTACACTGGTATCGCCTCAGTGTTCCATAGAATTGAAAAAAAATGGATGTACCAATCGCATGGCATCCTCCAGGGCCCATGTAGCCTCTTCAGGTCAGTAGTGCTCCCATTGCACCTTTACCTGACCTATGGCCCGGTTCCGGAGCATTGTGACCTTCCTGTCGAGGATGCGCATTGGCTCGATTCGGAACTCTCCCTCGGGTTCCACCTGAATCACATCCCAATTTATCACATGGTTAGGATCATGTACATATCTCTTAAGAAAAGAAGCGTGAAAAAAATTATGAGCCCTAGTGCTAGCAGGAAATGCAATTCTATATGCAACTGGACCTATTCTTTCAAGCACTTCAAACGGCCCATAGTATCTTGGTGACAACTTGGCACAACTTCCAAGCTTCAAGGAAATCTTCTTTGCTCTCACTCTGAGGTAAACATGATCCCCAACACTGAACTTCCTGTTCATCCTATACTTGTCTGCATAGCTTTTCTGTCTGTCCTGTGCTGCTTTCAGATTCTTCTTGATCTTTATAACGTCTTGATCCATTTCCCTAAGCAATTCTAGTCCAAGCACAATGCTATTCACTGGATTATCCCAAGTCACTGGTGTCCTACACCTTCTTCCATACAAAGCTTAATACGAACTCATCCCCAAGGATTCCTGCTGTCCATTGTTATAAGAAAAATATACCAAGTGCAAGTAATCTTCCCACCTGGTTGGTTTGTCCATTACATAAATGTGAAGCATGTATTCAAGTACCTGATTAACTCTTTCTTTCTGCCCATCTGTCTGAGGATGGTATGCAGTGCTGAAGTTAAGCTTTGTACCCAAATCTGCAAACAACTCCTTCCAAAAATTGGAAGTGAACTTGACATCTCTGTCAGAGACTATTGCCTTCGGCAATCCATGCAATTTGAATATCTCCTTCATGAATATATTTGCAATGTCATCGGTCTTATGCATAGAATTAACTGGTATATAACAAATACTTCAGTCCACAGTGATCTGTTCTAAGCTAAAATCTCCTACCCATCAAGTAATGCCTCAACATCTTTAGGGTATGTACTATGGCTGCAAGCTCTAGATCATGAGTGGCATAGTTCTTCTCATGCTCCTTCAGCTTTCTTGACTCATAACATATCACGTGGTTGTCCTGCATAAGGACTCCTCCAAGCCCTTGTCCGCATGCATTAGTACACACCAGAAAATCTTTCTCTGGATCTGCAACTTTCAGTACTGGTGCACTGGTGAGAAGATTCTTCAACTGCTGGAAGCTTTCTTCACACATCGATGTCCATTCGAAATTCATTCCCTTCTTTTGCAAAGAAGTGATGGCATGCACAACTTTGGAGAATCCCTCAATGAATCTCCTGTAGTATCTTGCAAGTCCCATAAAATATCTTACATCTGTCACATTTCTTGGAGTAGACCAATTCATAATGGCTTCAATCTTTTTAGGGTCCACAGATATACCCTCTTCTGAGATAATGTGACCCAAATACTGAATTCTATCTCTATAGAAGTCACACTTTCTCAGTTTTGCATACAACTGATGCTCCCTGAGCAATTGCAATGTCAATCTCAAATGCTCTTCATGCTCTTCCTCATTCTTAGAATAAACAAGAATGTCATCAAGGAAAACAAGAACAAACTTATCCAAATACCTGCTGAAGTCACTATTCATAAGGCACATAAATGTAGCTCGTGCATTTGTGAGACCAAATGGTACCACTACAAACTCATAATGCCCATACCTTGTTCTGAAGGCTGTCTTATGGATGTCTTCATCCTTGATTCTCACCTGATGGTAACCAGAACTCAGGTCAATCTTGGAAAATACCTTTGCTCCCCTCATTTGATCAAAGAGGTCATCAATCCTAGACAAAGGATATTTATTCTTCACAGTAACCTTGTTCAATTGTCTGTAATCGATACATAACCTAAGTGTACCATCTTTCTTCTTTACAAATAGAACCGATGCTCCCCAAGGAGACACACTCAGTCGGATATACTTCTTTTCCAACAACTCTTGCAGTTGCATCTTCAACTCTAGCATCTACGGTGTACTCATTCTGTAGGGTTCCTTGGACACTGGTGCTACTCCTGGCACAAGTTCAATAGTGAAATCAATGTCTCGCTTTGGAGGAAGCCCTGGAATCTCATCAGGAAACACATCCCTGAATTCCTGTAACACTTGATAGTCCTCCAACCTTGGAGTTTCATCTTCTGATGTCTCCAAAATATGAGCTGCATACAACTGGAAACCCTTCCTACAGAACTTCTTTAACTGCATTGCTGAAACTTGCCGTACTGAAATCACCTTTGGAATACCTTTCACAACTACTAGGTTCCCTTCTTCATTCATGCATTCGAAAGTCTTATTGTAACGGTCAAACTTCACCATGTGAGCTTCTAGCCAATCCATTCCAATGAGAACGTCATAGGAACCAAGCAGTAGAACATTCAGATCTACACAAGTGACCAATCCATCCATGACCAATGGACATTTCTCCACCACCTCACTGACCTTTCTCTTAGTTCCAGTGGCTAGCTGAACTAACCAAGACTTCCTATGCTTTACTTTCTTAAAAGAACAAATCTCCACCACTCTAGGAGTAATGTAACTGTGACTAGAACTAGGGTCAATCAAAATAGAAACAGATTGCTCAACAATCTTACCTGCTACTTCAACCACAGTTGACTGGTGATCTGCTTGGCGGTCATCCAGTGCTGCATAAATCCTAGGGACTTCCCTTGCTACTTGACCCACTGTTTCTGCTTCTTGAATGCTATAAGCTGGTCTTGTACTCTCATTCTTGAGTGGACAATTCCTGCGCATGTGGGGTCCTCCACATTTCCAGCATTGAAGTGGCCCTCTATTCTGTGGTGGATCCTTAGGATTTCTCCTGTCACTCCAATTGGCTTACTCGCAGCTTGGGATGGCTGCTTCTGCTGATTCTTGAAGTTAGAAGGTTTGAAACCTTTATTTCTCTGGTCAAACTTCTCATTCTTCTTGTCCTTCCATGCCTTATGGTAATCTAGCTTACCCTTTCTTTGCTCATAGCAATACTTAGCCTTCCTTATTGCTTCTTTAAGAGTTCTAGGTTCATAAAACTCAATTCTATCTTTGTAAGATTGAGATAATCCACTCAGAAAATGCTGGACCTTCACTTTTTCATCTCTAATGTACTGGACATACCTCAACAGCTCCAAAAACTTATTTGCATATTCTTCCATGGTCTGCTATCCCAATCTCAGCTCATGGAACTCCTTAATCTTGTCATCATAATACCTATCAGAAAGGTATTTCTGCTTGAAATACTTCTTGAACTATTACCACTTAAGTCTCCTTTCACTGATCATCTTTACTTACTTGAAGTGTTCCCACCAAATGTATGCTTTTCCATTCAGATGGAATATGGCAACTCTTGCCTTCATGTTCCCTGAGTAATCATGCACTTGAAAGTACTTCTTTATCCCAAGAAGCCAAGATTCAACCTCTTGTCTAGTCTTTACCTCACCATCAAATGTAGGAGGTTTAGATTTCTTAAATTCATCTTGAGAGCGATCCCTATGGTGTCTCTTTCTTTTCCTTTTATGAGAAGAAGAACTTGAATCCCTGCTGGATTCTTCGGAATCAGATGATCCACTCGAAGTCCTTCTCCTTCTCCTAGTATTGCTCTTACTGCCTTTTGGTCTTACTGTACCTCATCCAGAGTTTATCTTTCTTTACAAGTCTGTCAAACGTTGCAACATAGCAGCATTCAACTGATGCTACTTTTGTTGGGCTTTAATCAAGCTTCTCATGGTGGCTGCAACATCTGATGGTGTCTCCTGGAATATCCTTCTATTAGACTCTATGTCATCATTTTTGTTACGGACATTTTCTCCTATGGAATCTCGGGTACGCTCATAAGAATCCTGAGCATCATATCCGTCATGGGTTCTCATAACTGAACCACCACTTACTTACCAACTGCACTACCTGGAATACTTCCCTTGAAGGTGACTATGATTCTGCAAACGTGTTAGTAACATAAGTGTTAGATGCATAACATTGATATAAACTAGCATTACTTATCCTCTCCTGGAAAAATTATAAAATTACAAGTTTTCCCTAACACAGGATTTTCTTCTTCAAAGAACGTCTGTCTAAGGGGGACGACGGGGGTCAAGGGGGCTTGCGCCATCGTTTTTTTTTTTTTTTTGTAAATCCATGATTTTCGCGCAATATGGCTCATAAGATCGCTACCACTTTCTCATTCTCAAGCCTGAAAATCCATTGAAAATCCACGGAAAATCCTACTGAAAAACAGTCAAAAATATGCTAAGAAATCCCATGGAAAACTCAAAATTTCCTTGTATAGGATCGGGTCTCATCCCAACTTTCAATCCGACGTTTCGGCATTCAAAACAACTAGTTTTTCCACTGTTCATTGGAAATCGGATCTATTAAGAACTACTGCGTCGACGATCGGATCCATTAAGCACTACTGCGTCGGTGATCGGATCTTCTAACCTTCAAAAGGATAGTTCACTAAACAGCCGCAACGACAGGTAGTGATCCCACTGCGAGCTCCACGGATCATAAACTCATCAGCTGTCGGAAGCTCTATCCACTAACCATCATCGATGACTAACGACTCCAGGACTTAGAATTTTTTTTGAATTTTTCCCTCTTAGTCTTCCTTTTCGCCGCTTGATCGGCTCAATTCTCTTCTTTTCGTCGGCAAAATAGTTCCATCAGCAGCCGCAACAGTGACTCCTCATCTTCGATCTTCTCCCGATCGACGACCCAATCTCCTGTGGCATAACCTAATCAGTATCGACAGTCTTTTCTCGTCGGAAGGCTAGTGCTCTAGGCTTCCGAAACGGTGGCACATGACCACTATCTTCTTCCGATAGTCGACGATTTCAAGCCTTGGAGAAATTTTAAACTTTCTTTCTTTACTGTGTCGGCGGTCGGAGGCCTTACCCGTCGGACGCGTAGTTGTCTAGCCATCCGCAACAGTGGGCGCTCGATCAACTATTTTCCGTCGACGGATGTCGAACACTTAGAAAATTTCTCGCAATTTTCTTTCCAACTGTCCTCCTTCGGGTATGCTTCTGCCTAGCTCTCCGCTACATCGGAAGTCCTTCCCACTAAGTGTTCCGATGAACCGACTATTCAAACACTTAGACAATTTGTGGAATTTTTATGTCATCAACTTTCGATCTCCACTGGGAAGAAAGAAATCATGCTTCTGTCACTACATCTTCATGGTCCATTCAGGCCCATGTTGCAACATGAGCTCCGATACCACGCTATCACGTCCCCAACCCTCCGACCAGTGAAGAGGATGCTACCATGGCGTTAACCATCTGGGCTACCAGCCCCATGAACATGTGGATTCATAAAAATGCTGAAACATAATGCATTGAAGTAGAACATACACAGATGCAATTATCATACACAGCGGAAGCAATCATACGTTCATAAAAGCATTCAACATGTTCATCACATTCATTAAGAGAAAACATGATTGCAGAAGTAAAATAGACAAGATTACTTATCTTATGAAGAACTCATTTCGCAACCAGCTACGTCGCTGCAATGTTCCACCCAACCATAGGCCAATGTGCTCCTTAATCTCTCAGCAATGCTGCCACCCTTGAGCTGGGCATGATTCTTCAAATAATAAGGGAACAAGAAGGCTTACACATAGCCAAGGATACACAAAAAAAAGCCAAGCTAACACAGTTGGGTTTATCAGGCCATCAACAAGACAACCAAGCCAACATGGTTAGGTTTATCAGGCCATCAAGGAGTTGGGAAAGGCTAAATGCTAAGCTGGTGCACTCATTACAGAGCCAAGAACACCTACACCAGAACTAGCCTGGCTTCTAAGACACCCACACACACCCAACACAAGGAATCATTCCCTTCTCTGCTACACAGTCCCTCAGGCCCTGCATTCCCTTCCAGTGCTATTCAGGGGTTGTGGAGAAGAAAGCCAACCCTCTAGCTCTATCTGTGTGGTTTCCAAACACTAGGTTTATCAAGCAAACAAAGCCCCCATCCCTACTCCCAACACAGTTCGAAGACCAACCATTGCACACATGCAACTAATCAGCTATTATAGCTTAAACAGGGAAGACGAATCCAAACAATCCACAGCATCCTCAAAGCGTAATAGCAAACACGGCTCACGGCATGGGGAAAACAACTGTCCCGAAATGTATCAGTGAGAACAACTCACAACATGGGGAAACAACAGCCCGTCCTTGGGAAACGAAGCCACCAGGGAGACCTACCCAGACCACACTGGGGAAGAAATACAATCTCTCGACCTGTGTGTGCAATGAACAGACTCCTGTCCCCAAAATATAAAGAATACCACAACAATCACAACAAACTTTGAGGAGAACTGCTACGACCATAACTTCACGGGAAGAACAACAGTTCCAATCTCAACATTAAAATGACGGGGAGATTACACGACCATACCAGTCTGTAAGGACAACATACAGCTGAAAACGTGAATGGCCCCTTCACAAGAAAATTGTGGATGACAGTGACCAAACGGCTCCCATCTTTCTGCGTGAGTAACAACAACATAGAACACAGAGCATGAGAGAATATTTATGCCCAATTCCAAATGCGGGTCGAGAACACACCCGATTCCTTGCTGGGGAACAATGGGAATGACAGTGGAGACAACTCCTCACTCATGGTTGCGTGAGACCAAAATAGAAAATACCTGTGTGTGAGAGGATGAATAGACAACAGAGATGATGAATAGTGGTCGGGAGTGCATGAGTTTTTTCAGCATCGTCATGGAGAGAGTAGTGTGTCCGCGGGGGTGATGGCAGTGGTTTATTTTTCCATTGTGAAGTCAACCGCGGGTGGAGTGTGCGTGTGGGCAAGGACTGACAGTCCTGCCACACTCCACTCTCAACCATAACTTCCCCAACTACCAGCAGCAATTCTTAATGGAGGTGGTTGGGTAAGACGAGGTGGTGACACATGGGTTTTTCCCTCATGGCTCAAGGTTTGACAATTTCCCCACCCTTATCCTTGTGAAAATCATGCCCCTTCTCAATTTAGTTGCCGTGAATGTAGCTGGTTGGGTTATTTAATTAAAGATGCATATTTACATGATGAAAAAATGCAATATGTATGCCGCATGCCCTGATATACGATCGGTGACAATTTAAATCCGAAACATAGCATAACCAATCAATGGTGAGGCCTTGGCCTTTAGCTCATCACCATGATTATTTACAATATATACATCATATACATCTAATGCAATGGGGTCAAAACTGGGGTGTTACAAAAGGTCACTTTCACTTGAAATATATACATTGCATTTTAGCTTAAAAATTTAGCATAGTCACTTTCACTTGAAATATTTTTGCTAAAAGTAACAATGCCTAAGGTACTTTAACAATAGCTTTCATAGTTTTCTTACAGTTGTAGGTTGATTGCATCATAGATTTAATACTTCCACTTAGGTATTTTCTCAATTATTGCACCATTAAATTGATATGAACATAACGTTCATACGAGACCAATTATATGCTAAATTAATGTATGAAACCCCCTTGTTTGCACTAAAGGGCTAGCTTGACTACACCAAATTGGAAGCAGATTAATGTATGAGACCCTCTTGATTTTGGGACAATGGATCCATCCACTTAGCAATTTGAGTAATCAAGAGATTCAAAGGATAGTTGAAGGGGCCCTAATTCTGAGGATGGTAGCCAAGGTAAACCCTAGATTCTTCTAAGCACAAGGAAATGTGAACAACAAGGATAGAAGACATTATAGCAATATACTCATTATGAACTCAAAATGCTACTTATGAGAATAGAACTTTGGCGTTCAGGATAAAAATCCATTCCACAATAACATGGGCTAGATCTAAGTGAAAATTGAAGGGCTAATTACCTCTTACTGCTAGTTACTGACTGTGCACACAATTGACTGGGTACCACATACATGTTAATGTATTTCAAGCTACCTAGTGCTTGACAATTTACATCTAATTCAAACAAATAAAGCAATATGCTATGACAAGTAGGAACTATAATGCAACAATGTGAAAGTGGTATTCAACATCATAATTTTGTAAAAAAGTCCTAGTTTAGGGTAAAATCGTCATAAGTCAAATAGTTAGTAGTAGGTGGCTTAGCTTGATTGTACTTCTTTTCATTTTTGTTAAAAGAAATGGAAAAAATGTTTCTAATCAAGAGGAAAATAACCTATCATGCAATGCAAAATCCACCAATTGATTTCAAACATCATTGTTGACAATTTATGTTCATACAATACCAATTGCATGCCAAATTAAGGTATGAAACCCCCTTGTTTGTACTAAAGGGCTAGCTTGACTACACCAAATTGGAAGAAAATTAATGTATGATACCCTCTTGATTATGGGACAAGGGATCCCTCCACTTAGCAATTTGATTAATCAGGAGATTCAAAGGATAGTTGAAGGGGCCTTAATTCTGAGGATGGTAGCCAAGGTAGACCCTAGATTCTTCTAAGAACAAAAAAAGGTGAAAAACAAGGCTCGAAGACATTATAGCAATATACTCATTATGAACTCAAAATGCTACTTATGAGAATAGAACTTTGGATTTGAGGATAAAACTCCATTCCACAATCACATGGGCTAGATCTAAGTGAAAATTGAAGGGCTAACTACCTCTTATTGTTAGTTCCTAACTGTGCACACAATTGAAGGGGTACCACATACATGTTAATGTATTTCAAGCTACCCAATGCTTGACAAAATACATCTAATTCAAACATAGTAAGCAAGATTCCATGACAAGTAGGAACTAGAATGCAACAATGTGAAAGTGGTCTTCAACATCACAATTTTGTAAAAAAGTCCTAGTTTAGGGTAAAGCCATCATAAGTCAAGTAGTTAGCAGTACATGGCCTAGCTTGATTGTACTCCTTTTCCTTTTTGTTAAAATAAATGGAAAAAATGTTTCTAATTAAGAAGAAAATAACCTATCATGCAATGCAAGCTCCACCAATTGATTTCAAACATCATTGTTGATAGTTTATGTTCATTAATTTTAAAGTTTCTTTGAAAAGTTTTAGATATTTTCATGAATAAAAAAACCTTCAATTTTTTTATTATCTATTTTCATAAATAAAAAACTATAATAAAATTATGAAATTGCTTTAATTTTTTTATTATTATCTATTTTCATAAATAAAAAACCATAATTATAAAGCTAGGAATTTACTCATTTATATAAGCCATATCTTATACTTGAAAAAAAAACTCTATTCTCACTAAATTCAAATAGAAACTAATAGACTGCATAACAAAGTCAAATTATGTCTTTTTAAAAATAACAATGACTATTAGTATGCATAGGTCATAATGTCACGGCGTGGAATCAAGATGCCCCACATCAAAACTAACAAATTCTTGATGGTAATTCTACTTACATCATTCTACCCATAAATACATGAAAAAAATTAGACATCTCAAATGTACAAATACCATCCAATCTACAAAGACCATCGCAGACAAATAACTTATATTCAAATATTCAAATTCTTTATGACTCAGAGTTTATTCATCTCAAATGCACAAATACCATCCACTCTACAAAGACCATTGCAGAGAAATCAACCATATTTAAATTCTTTATAACTCAGATTTTAGGCATCTCAAATATACAAATACAATCCACTTTACAAAGACCATTGCACTATTGTAGAGAAAAACCATATTCAAATTCTTTAGGCATATCAGATGTACAAATAAAATCCACTCTACAAAGACCATTGCAGAGAAATCAACCATATTCAAATTCTTTATGAATACCAATCTCTTTATGACTCAGTTAATCTCTAGAATGCCAGTTAAAATTTGAAGCAGGTTTTTGGAGTGCCTATATGTCTTGTTTTGGTCACCGTAAAGGCAAGCCATTAATGAACCTATTTCAGTCAATCTAAAACAACAATATTCTAACCGTGATCTTTTGTTCCTTCATAAAATACCTAAAATTTCAAGACACACAAGAACACATTGTCAGCTAAAGTAACTAATCAGCTAATTTCTATTTCTCAATCCAATGAAAATTATCAATCATAACCAATTCTAACTTACCATTTCTTGCAGCTCTTCAGTAATTAGATCCCACTCAGCTGCAATTTCAAGGTTTGGATCCGACTCAGTTGTAATTTTAAGAAGATTTGAATCCCTCACACTTACACTATCAATTCTTACTCCCTACAGCTGGATAAGAGTATCGAAATTTTCTCCAAGCTGCTCATCTTTGGAAGCACTATCAGGTATTATGATAGCAACATCAATATCCTACAAAGTTACAATGATTTCTCCAGGTTGCTCATCTATGGAAGCACCATCAGGTATTATGACAGGAACATCAAAATCATGCAAAGTTACACTGATTTCTCTAGGCTTCTCATCTATTGAAGCACCATCAAGTATTAGGACAACAACATCAAAATCCTGCATAATTACACCAGCTGCTTTTTATCCAGTTTGTTCAATCATGGAAGCACCATTAGTTATTGAGACCACATCTGAAAGCTTTAGATTCATATTGTTACCTGATAAGATGGCCTTCTCATTAGAACCATGTAAAGAAATATCCACACAAAATAATACAACATTTCCATTGGTATCCTTCGTCATTTGGACAGACTTCATCGGATGAGTTGAACTTGACACATAATCATCAAAGAAAACATCATCGTCATCAAAAGAAACATCCTTATCAAGAAAAAGCTCCTCCTCATCCTCAAACTCATCAACATAAAAATCTTCATCATCGTCAGAATCATCAAAAGAGACCTCCTCCTCATAAACAGAAATATCTTCATCATCCTCAGAATCATCAAAAGAAACCTCCTCCTCCTCATCATCCCTAGACTCAAAGGAAACATCCTCCTCATCCTCAAACTCAAAAAGAAACATCCTCATCCTCATCAACATCAAAAGAAACATCCTCACCTTGAAATGATCCAACATTCGATAAGATGGCCTTCTCATTAGAATCCTTTAAATAAATATCCACACCAGATAATACAACATTTCCATCAGGATCCTTTGTCATTTGGATAGACTTCATAAAATGAGTTGATACACAATCATCAAAGGAAACATGAGGCTCACCCTTATCATCATCAAAAGAAACATTTTTAGACTCATCAAAGGAAAGCTCCTCCTCCTCCTCAGACTCATCAAAACAAACCTCCTCCTCATCCTCAGACTCATCAAAACAAACCTCCTCCTCATCATCATCAAAACAAACATCCTCACCTTGAAATGATCCAACATTTCCTTCAAGATGCTTTGTCCATATAACGTTCCCACCCTCTTTTGAGAATTCTACTACTTGAAATAAAATGTTGCATTAATTAAGAATGGTAAAAAAGAAATACCTCATTGGGAAAAACAAAGGATTACACTAAGACGAAAATAACTAATAGCCATCAAGAAATTATTTTCATCTTAACCTATTCAGCATCGAGAAATTCTTAAAAGTTTCATCTTAACCTATTAAGCATCGAAAAATTCTTGAAAATTTCTTTGTAACCTATTAAGTTTCATTTTAATTTATTAATTTTGCACAAATAGTACATGCCTTTTTTTAAATTTTAATTTATTAATCAGTTTTTTATGCACTTATCGATTTTCCATTTCTATTAATGAGTACTGCAAAGAAGAAATATAACTTCTTTAACTACAAGACTAGGAAGGTGCTATGTTCCATCAACAAGTTTCAAAACTGCAATGTACATTGAACATTGAAACTGTAGAAAAAATAGAATATAAATGCTTTTGATAGAGACATACTGATGTATCATAGAAGCAAGTAAGGCAGAGATCATGGTTATTTATCCTGCAAAGGCATATCCATATATTAATTATTTATTTTATAAATGACATTAATTTGAATGAAAATCCATATACAATCTATTAACATCACTTACATTTTGGAAGGACCTTCAATGGGACTCATCCCACAACCATCACATTGCACTCCCTGCTAGAGTATTCCAAATGTCATCTTGGAAGGACTTGAAATGTCTTTGGAAATAGGGGATGATGAAGGACCTGAAAGAAAGATTCTCGGGACCATGATGGCAATTGAGGACTCTATAGAAAGGGAAGTTGTTGAAGGACAAAAAAGATTATGAAACTTGCAATGATTACCATTTTCTTGTTCTTGCTCGTTGAGTGTAGGGGTTGTTCCATTATGAGCCTAGGTGTCACCCTTTGGAATTGAATTTGTTTTGAGGATGGAAACTTTACTGGAAAAATCCCCAACATTTAGTAGTCTCTGTCTCTGTTGGAAACAGGTGACAACAGTTCTCTCGGTGGTTGCATAAGGAACTTACTGAATTAATTTAGTTTGTTCAGTTAAGAGTAACCCTGAAAGAAATGTATATATTTCTTGTATTATCATAGAGGAGAGTCAGAGAGTTGTAATCTGTTGTAATTTTCATTCATTGAATATTAAGGAAGAACGATACCATTGCTCCATGGATTTTTTCCTCTCGGGGGTTTTACCACAGTAAACTCTTCTATTCATTGATGAATGTTTGTTATTAAATTCTATGTATTATTTTCTCTGTGGATCTCATATCCAACAAGTGGTATTAGAGCAGGTGGAAGTGAAGGAGTTTGAAGGCTGTACGGTTGCGAAGAGAAGAGGATACCGACCTAGAGAGGTAGCCAGTGTGAAGACAAACAGCTTGCTGTGTGAAGGAGTCTGAAATTCTATGCATGAAGGAGTTTGAAATTATGTCTGCTAGCATGAAAGAGAGTGAGAGTGTCTGAAATTTCTGAAATTCAGCGTGAAGGAGAGTTAGTGCTGAGTACCCATCTATGGAGAAGAGATTTCCTGAGTGTCTGCATCTCGCCAGAGGTTGCCGTCGAAGGAGTCCGGTTTTTCTAGAATTTGATGTTGTGTTTGCGTTTGGAGAACGATAATTTTTTATATTTCCAAGGGTATTGAAATTCTAGATATAAGAAAATATATATATTTAAAGGATGGAGAAAAAGACCGTAATTTTTAAGAAAAGTGGATTCCTGTCTTTGAGTTAAGAAAATAAAACGGTGATATTTTTATTGGAATTTTGGAAGTGGTGAAGTTTAATTGAAAGTTTTTTGGAAGTAAAAAAAAATTGTTGTGGTTATTATTTATGGAATAAAGACTTGTGCTATAGAATAATAAAAAAATTGGAAATTTGGAATAATTTTTTTTTATTGGAAGGCCAAAACTGGAAAGTTTTGGAATAATAAAAAAATTTAAAAGTCAAGCTTTGTGCCGCAAGATTTTTTGGAAATATATATTTCAAATAAAAGTAACTAGCAGTGATATTTAAAAAATTTCTTGAGAAAATGGAAAAAACACAGAGTTTTAAATTTGAAATTGAAAAATTCAATGGGAGCAACAATTTTGAATTATGGAAGGTCAAGATGAGGGATATGTTGATACAGCAAGGAGTGGCGAAGGAACTGGTAGGGAAAACCAAGAAACCCTATGATATGTCCAATAAAGACTGGAACTAGATAGATGGAAAAGCTCTAAGTGCTATTCAATTATGCTTGGCCAATGAAGTTTTATTTAACATTGTGTCTAAAACTACAACAGCAAGTCTCTGGACAAAACTTGAAATTTTGTATATGACTAAATCCTTGACAAATAAAATCTTCCTGAAGCGGAAATTATTTACCTTGCGTATGAAATAAGGTACACAAATTTCAGATCACTTGAATGCGTTCAATACTCTTGTTTGTCAGTTGTCTAGTATGGAATATATTATTAGTTCTGAAGACAAGGCAATTTTATTGTTGTGCTCTCTGCCTGAGTCATGGGCACATTTTGTAACCTCTATCAATTTTAGTTCTATTGATTCTATTACCTTTGATGATGTTGTGGGAGCCTTAACTTCTGAGGAAACTCGAAAGAAATATAGTCTTGAAAACTCGACATTAGAAGTAATGATAGCCAGGGGAAGAACCAATGAAAGAGGAAAAAATTGAAGGGGTACATCAAGATCAAAGTCGAAGGGCAAAAATAGTAAATTGAAGTGTTGGTTTTGCAATAAAGTAGGACATGTTAAGAAAGACTACTATAAACACAAGCAAGCTTCTAGGGAGGAGAACTCTACAAATGAGGCAAACATAGCAGAAAATGATTCAGGTATGATTGATGAGGTATTAACTAATTCTAATGTCTCAGAATATCATTATGGCTGGTTAGTTGATTCTGGAGCATCTCATCATATGCGTATTCATAGAAGTTGGTTTTACACATACCAATCTGTAGATGATGGGATAGTTTATATGGGAAATAATGTTACATGTAAAATTTTTGGGATAGGGAGTATCAGAATTAAAATGTATGATGGGATTGTTAAGACTCTAACATATGTGAGATATGTACCTGAACTAAGGATGAACTTGATATCAATGGGATTTCATGATACTGCTGGTTACAAATTTGCGGTTCAAGGTGGAGTCATGAAGATATTGAAAAGTATCTTGGTTGTTATGAAGCCAAACATAGTCAGGAACTTGTATAAACTTGAAGGGAGAATGAAAATCGATCACACAATAATAGCATCAGTTGGTGCAACAGAATTTACTCGTCTATGGCATCAGCAGTTAGGTCATATCAGCGAAAGAGGAATGAAGGTACTTTTTGACCAGAAGTTGCTTCCTAGTTTACAGTATGTAGCTTTGAATTTTTGTGAGCATTGTGTTTATGGTAAACAAGCTAGACAAAAATTTAAATATGGAAAACACACGAGTAAAGGTATCCTAGACTATATTCATTCTGATCTATGGGGACCATCTCCTAAAATTTATTATGGGGGATCATCATATTTCGTCATTTTTATAGATGATTACTCGAGGAAAGTATGGATCTATTTGTTAAAGAGTAAAGCTAATTTTTTTGATATATTTAAGCAGTATAAAGCTTTGGTTGAAAAGAGCACTAGCAGGTTCATTAAATTTCTTAGAAGAGATAATGGAACTGAGTTTAATTCTAAGGAATTTGATAATTATTGCAAGAAGGATGGGATCGAGAGGCATACTATTTAGACTCCGCAACAGAATGGCATTGCTGAATGCATGAACATGACTCTTCTTGAAAGAGAAAGGAGTATGCTCAATAATGCAAACTTGCAGCAGGAATTGTGGGGAGAGGCATTGCTTACAGCTTGTTACCTGGTCAATGGATCACCATCAACGACCATTGAATGCAAAATTCCAGAAGAGGTATGGATAGGTCAACAATGTGATTATTCTAATCTTAGAGTATTTGGTTGTGAAGCATATGCTCTTACTCCCAAATATCAGCTTTCCAAACTAGATCCTAAATCAAGAAAATTGATCTTTGTTGGATATGGTGATGGTGTTAAGGGATATAGATTGTGGAATCCTACTGTCCACAAAATCATCATAAACAGAGATGTAACATTTAATGAACTTTCTCTATCAAATTTAGATGTGAGTAATGATTTGAAACAGGCTAATGTGCCACAGTTTTAGTAAGTTCAGTTTGATACTCAGTCATCTACAAAGGGGAATCATGAGGATGTCCAAGAAGAGGATATTCATGAGGAAAATCCTTAGGAAGAGGATGAGTAGACATAAATAGAGGAGATACCACGACAATCTCTATAGAGATCTACACAGGACATAAATTTTCCATAGAGGTATGATGATTTTGTCACATCTGTTGCTTTCATTTCTAATGAAGGAGAACTTGATAGTTATCAGGAAACATTGAAAGTGTCTGACAGTGACAAATGGAAACTTGCAATGAGAGAAGAAATGGATTCTTTGGCAAAGAACAAGACATGGGATCTGGTGAAAATTCCAGAGAGTAGGAAAGTGGTTGGCTGCCAATGGGTGTACAAACTGAAGAAAGGAGTTGATGACACTGTACCGAAGTACAAAGCAAGACTGGTTGCAAAAGAGTTTTCTCAGAAAGCAGGTATTGAATTTCATGATATTTTTTCACCAGTTGTAAAACTTGTTTCTATCAGAATTTGGTTAGCACTAGTTGCCTCGTATGATTTGGAGTTAGAGAAGCTAGATGTCAAATCAACTTTCTTACATGGGGAATTTAGATGAGGAAATTTTCATGGAACAACCAGAAGTGTTAATTGAGAATTGCAACAAGAGGTTTGTTTGCAAGCTTAGAAAGTCATTGTAGGGCCTCAAGTAGTCTCCCAAGAAATGGTACAAGAAATTTGATTCTTTCATGGTGAGTCAAAATTTTACGAGGAGTGAGTATGATCATTGTGTGTACTTTAAAAAGTTGGAAAATGGCATGTTCATTATTTTTGTGTTATATGTTCATGATATGCTTGTTGCAAGCAAGAGCATGTTTGAAATCAACAAGTTAAAGCCTCAGTTGGCTAGGAAATTTGATATGAAGGATCTAGGAGCAGCAAATCAGATCTTGGGCATGCAGATACATAGAGACAGGAAAAATGGCAAGCTGTGGTTATCACAAAAGAAGTATGTGGAGAAAATATTTCAGAGATTCAGTATGAATAAGGTGAAACTTGTTAATATCCCTTTAGCTTCTCATTTCAAGCTTTCTTTAGGTTTGAGTCCTAAAAATGATGAAGAAAAGTAGTATATGTCTCATATACCATATGCTAATGCAGTAGGAAGTATAATGTATGCAATGATAAGTGCAAGACCAAATATTTCACATGCATTTGGTGTTGTCAGTATATACATGGAAAATACAGGAAAAGAGCATTGGGCAGTAGTGAAATGGGTGCTTCAGTATTTAAGAGGCACAAGCAACTATTGTATCACTTTTGATGGTTGTAGTGATGAAGTCTGTGGTTATGTTGATTATTAATTTGCAGGTGACTTGGATAAAAGGAGGTCCACTTCAGGTTATGTATTTACTCTTGTAGGTGGAGCTATTAGTTGGATGTCAAAGCTTCAGAATATTGTTGCTTTATCCACTACAGAGGTAGAATATGTAGCTTCTTTACATGCTTACAAAAAGGCAGTCTGGTTAAAAGGTTTGTTGGGTGAGTTAGGAAAAGTTCAGAACACTATAAAAGTTTTTTGTGATAGTCAAAGTGCTATTCATTTGGCTAAAAATCCAACTTATCATAGTAAGACAAAGCATATTCCCATAAAATACCATTTTGTTAGACATGTTGTTGATGAAGGTGGAGTGGTTCTTGGAAAGGTTCACACTAAAGAGAATAGTGCAGACATGTTCACGAAGCCGGTTACTTTAGAGAAGCTACAGTGGTGCCTAGATTCTCTAGGCTTGCAGGAAAGGTGATGAATAGAACAATGAGAAAGGTATCAAGTAAATTGTTGTCAAGGTGGAGATTGTTGGAAATAGGTGACAACCATTTTTTCGGTGGCTGCATAACGAACTTATCGAATTAATTTAGTTTGTTTAGTTAAGAGTAACCGTGAAAGAAATGTATATATTTCTTGTATTCTCGTAGAGAATAGTCAGAGAGTTGTAAGCTGTTGTAATCTTCATTCATTGAATAATAAGGAAGACCAATACCATTGCTCCGTGGATGTTTCCCTCATGGGGGTTTTACCATAGTAAACTCTTGTGTTCATTGATGAATGTCTCTTATTAAATTATGGGTATTATTTTCTCTATGGATCTCAGATCCAATAGTCTCCTTGCAGCATTTAGACTCTGACCAATAAACACTACCTATAAACAAAGAGGATTTAGTCTCTGTCTCACAGCATCAAGCAAATCATCCTCATCTACCATATTAATAATATCATTGTCTTCATTTGTGTAAGTTATAATAATATCTGAATTAAGGTTCAACTTAAAAAGATAACATATTTTAGATCTCAAGGCATTGAAAGAGATATCTAGTCTTTCCCTGATGTTGATACTGAAACGCCACAGTGTGTCCTCATAGTTCACCTATGACCAAGAAGCTAACTGATTATTTCAAAACTTGCAGAGCTGTAAATTAACATCAAGTTACTACTAAAAAATGATGATTGTAATAATCAATGGATCTTGATTATGAGTTTTTAAATCTTGATTTTGAGAGATCCAAATTTTCAATTATCAGTCTATCTGCTTACAGAGTGGTCCAGATGACATGGGGATTGTACAAATCAGCTTCTTCAGCAGGGTTTAAAATAAGTGGGTTAACTGTAAATGCCTAATTATTTCTTGCCAGTGATTTTAGTGGGTTAAGAGTAAAATCCTAATTATAGCTTGCCACTGCATGACTTCATGCAAGAGAGGGTAGGCCTGCCCTATTCTCAATGAATCAAAAGTCACGAATTATTGAAGCTAATGATATGACAATGAAGTTCAAAGACACAAGGAAAGTTTTACACCATGCACAAGTAAGTGATTTTTGAGCCAAGCTAAAAAGAAAACACATTGTGCAATTTAGTGAAATAAAAATAATCTTACAAAAATTAGACTCCAGCTACAAAATCCACAATATAGAAAACGACTTGAAATGGATGTAAGCACTGGAATAAGCTAAAAAAAAAACACAAAAATCAAAACAATTTGCAATGGATGTAAGCACTGCAATAAAAATAGGGTTAAAAAGAGAAAATAAATAAATGGTCACTATGCTGTTGGAATTTCTCTATGTTGCCTCAGACAAATTTCTTGCATCTTAGTAGGAAGTTGGATTCCTAAGAATTGATCTTATTGTTTGTATAAGATCAAGCTTTATACGACTGATAATTTAAGCTTTATCGACTGATAATTTAAGCTATAACAACTAATAATTTTCAGCTGTCACAATATTAAGCGATCAATTTGTGCCTCCAAGCATTTTCTCAAAGCATGGGTTTCTATTTAATAGCTAAATTGAAATTCGGACATCCTCCTTCAAATCACACATAAGTGGATTCAATCACGAGGTATCTTTGCATGCATGCACCTCAATATATTCACATTTATATTATTTTTTCCACTGAGTTACTCATATATTCACATTTATATTATTTTATTTACCTAGTTACGGGGTACCCAGTTTTTATTGAAGTAATTGCTTACATATAAATAATTTGATAGGTCAAAATATATGTACTATCATCCATGGACTAAGGAAAAGTATATTGAGATTTTATACTCTATTTCTTTAGATTTGGACTTATGACTTATAGTTGTATATCCATTTGATATGTCTCAAGTTTAAACATATATTTAAATCATGGAAGGATGTTTGTACATAGAAATTTAATAAGTAGACAAATTTAATTTGTTTTGCTTTATTTTTTTGGGTGCTTGGCAAATTTTGTCTTGATACATTAGTTTTTGTTGAATTTTAGTGATTTATCTAGTCTTAAATAGGCCAAAACCGAATTCCATGGGCTAAGTTCCTATGAATCATGGTATTGAATACGTAAATATAAATTATACACACCCAATGATGGAAGGAGTTATTAAGGAGTGAGAATAAGTGAACAATCTAACCTTTTGGGACTTTGTATCATTTTCTTTTTAAATTTAGTGGGCGACTATTATTTTTAAAAACAATTAGTGGCATTTGTGGTCTTAAATGGACCAAATTCCTTGAAGGAAAATTCCATGGTCAGATTTTGTTAGGATGGTTTATTTTCCTTAAAATCCATTCTCAACATAGAGTATATCTTCCTAGCTTCAGGGATTTTGGATTTACTCTATAAATAGTTTAGTAACCAAAGTTTTTGGTTTGACACCCACCCATCTCTACATAATCAACATAAAGAAGCTGCTTATGGTTAGAAAACTTTAGGCTAAGATTATATAGGTAAAAGTTAATTAGACCTAAAGAAATTAGGTAAAAAAAATAAAAAAATAAAAAGGGAAGAAGCCATGAAAAAAAGGGGTTAAGAATTGATAAATTATTAATATAGGGTGAACAACAAGATAATTTAAGGGTCAAAGAATTCTAAACTAAGGGAGTGACCTTAAGTAAATCATGATAATCATGAATGAAGCCAAAAATAAATTAAAAAATATAAAATATATGAGAGAGTGTGGATTATTAATTAAATAATTAAAAGAATTAACCAATTATCCAACAAAAGAAAATAAAGTTAAAGATTGCACGGAGGGAAAAACTCATTAAATTAGTTAAAGAATTTAGGGTTGAATTAATTATAATTTAGTGGGTGTTCATGACTCGTAAAGTTAAGAAATATAAAATAATAATAAAAATGCATATGAGGAAGTTTAAAACAAATTTAGTAAAGTAAAGCTAAGGTCAACAAGTGAAAATTTGAGGGTGAACAAATGTTTTTGATTGTTTGGACAATGATTCATTTTTACAAACTTATGAACCTCCTATGTACATGATTAAAATATAATTCTAAGTTGTAAAATGTTTTTTTAAGCATTACCATACTATCACTTGGGGAAGAGCTAAGGTTTCTCTAGGCTATATTTGAGTCTATAGTTTCAAGTTTGGTTTCTCTCTTGAAGTATGGTATGGTGGGTTTGTTGAGCTTGAGAATGAGGCATTTCAAGCCTTAGTGGAATCCTTGCAACCTTCCCGTTTGTGGTGCATTAGCCTAGCGAATTTTTCAAGTTAGCTTATGTTTTGGAGGTTAAACATTCCTCTTCAGCTTCCAAGTATAACGCTTTGGCTCTCTTTGATTTTGTTCTGGTTGCACAATTTATGGGGTTATGGTATTCTCAAATACCAATGGAAATTTGGTTGAAAAAAAAATGGGGTTGAATGCTCGTAAGAGATTTGCAACGCAACTTGTATGGAAGAGGATATTACGTATTTCTCTTTGAAAAGGAGGACTAGGGCCTTATCTTGAGAAGTGGTCCTTATTTTATGGGGCCAAGGGGAATGTACTTGAATGGATGGAGTTTAGTTTTTTTATCAAGAGAAAGATGTTCCCTCTGTTTTTCTAGTTTGGGTGAAGCTTCCATATCTCCCTCTTCATTGCTGGAGCGATGAAGACCTTGTAGTTATTGGGAACTCATTAGGGTGCTACATTGATAATTCAAAGCCAAAACCATTGATGTTTGGTTGTGCTCATAGTGGTATTGAGGTGGAGTTGGAGAAAGAGTTTCCTGAAGCAATCAAGCTCACAATGAATGGATGGGCTCATTTAAAGAAACTAGACTATGATCAAATCTAGTTCAAATGCAAGGGCTCCCATGAATATGGGAATTTTTCTAGAAATCTCCCCAAGACCCACCCCATACCAAGAATGATCCGAAAACAAGATCTTTGCTACTCTACGACGTTAACATGGATTGCATAAAGAGCATGAATGAAGCTCACAAATCCATAAGAAGAGAACCAAACAGCATAGACAATATGCACATAAAGACAACAAGTTGATAACGGAGTTCATCCAGGATGGACTACATCTCCGGGCCTGCTTCTCAATAGGAGGGCCGATCTATAATCTCAGCATAAGACAAAATACATGGCAATGATACAATGATACCTTGGCGACAATGGCCAGGAAGAGAACCGCTGCCCAAAGCACAACAAGACTGCTTCCAGCAACTTCGAATCCTGAATATGGTGTAAAACGAGTATAAACACGCGTACCTTCCTCATGCAGAGCTACGCAATCTCCCTTCTCTCCTTTAGCTACAAAGTCTCCACTCCAAAGCATGAGTGGGAAATGGAAAATGAAGGGGTTTATATAGGTTGGAAAATGAGTTTGTACAGGCACCAATGAAGCAAGAAGTAGATGACCATACCTGCAAGAAGCTTTTGGGGACCAAAAGCCTTCCGAGTGGGGAGGAATGATCCAGGAGGATCTAAAAAGGACAATTTTCAAAATAATCATATTGCAACAAAAATAGTACCATGTCGAAGATCTCATCAATACAATTCTAACGATGCAAACGATGTGTCAAACAGACTCCAGATGCAAAAGATATTGTGTTTTGAAGTTTGGCCCCAACAAGGAAAATTTTGGCTGAAGTGACACGTGGCACTCCCTCAAGCTGCCACGTGGTAGTCAAAAAGTGCATTCTGATGACATAGCATGTTGATATTGCATGAATATGTGGCATGATGACATGGCATGATGATGTGGCATGGTGACATGGCATGCTGATGTGGCATGATGACTAACATGCCTGCATTTGTGCTTGAAATGAGTTTTAGGACATTCATGCATTTACTCATGAGAAATTGTAAAATGATTAATATTTGAAGCGAGTGGAAAAATTACTCACATATTACTCATTTATTTTATTCCTTGAGTTGTTATGAAGTTAATGCATGGTTGTAACCAAAAACAAACATGCCATATTTGTAAAGAAGTTGTAACAAGTTGGTTTATGGTTGAAAAACCAACATGCTATTTAAAAAGGGGATTTTGTTATGTAATGGATTATTTAAATGTCATTATGCGGAAGTACCTAAATGTGAAAACCCATGGGCATGTGGGCATGAACCATATTTTTGGTTTATGTTCTTAAAAGCCAAACCAATTTGTAACTAATCCCAATTTGGAGAATCACATGTATCATTCCACCAAGAGTAGCTTCTTCTATTTAAGCACTTATCATGTGCATTTGAAGAGGGCTCAATTTTGGAGAGATGTAACCCATAGAGGAAGCAAGCATCTGAGAGGTCCCATTGGGGGTCTCCATTAAAGAAGCTCATGGAGAGGCTCCAACCTTGTAGTTCCAGCTTAGAGAGCAAGCATGGCTCCATCATGTCCGAAGGTGATCCAACGTAGGAGAGAAAGAAGCAGAGTCAGCTCGAGGAGGAAACATTTCAATTTGCATTTGAAGGCAAGTAGCGACCATCTACACTCTCATCCCGAAGGACAAAGGTGAAGGGATTCGTTGGTAAGAGTGTGACTTTGGTTTTATTGATGCACTTGTCATGCAAACATATTGTCGTCTATTGAGACTATCCTGCAGAAGATCGTGTGGCGTAGCTCGAGGTTCGTGGCTCGTAGAGTCAATTGAAAGAGTGTGATTTTCAACATTATGCAAGTCTTTGATCCGCTCGAGGTTCGTGGCTCGTAGAGTCAGTTGAAAGAGTGTGATTGGCTACATTGGGAAAATATCTTCATGTCCAAGTTTGGAAACTTCTCGAGACAAAGGAGGCAGGCATTTGCTTGCTTGATTTCTGCAGTCTTCGATTGAGTCCTATAGCTTGTGCACTTATGTGACCCATCAGAGGCAGTTACGGTGCGACGATAGAGATGAACAGATGATGAAGACTCTGCAGGTGAATCCGTAGTGATGTATCTTATGTATTTGTGCATCTTTGCAATGGATTGGTCACTCTATTTTGGAGTAGGCCCGAAGACGTAGCTAGGAGATCTGTGAACTCCGTAATCAAATCGTGTCCCTAATGTGCTTGAATGATTTTTCATTTTAATGTGGATGATTCTATGTTACACACTTATATTATGCTCATGTTCACTTGCACTAACTTTAGAAAAACGATCCTATTGGTCCCGATTGTTTCGAGCGGGTTCGATGACTTTTCGGGTTCACCCCCGGGATCAGATCAAATTATGCTCATGTTCACTTGCACTAATGTTAGAAAAACGATCCTATTGGTCCCGATTGTTTCGAGTGGGTTAGATGACTTTCCGGGTTCGCCCCCAGGATCAGATCAAGTGGTATCAGAGCAGAACTATTTGACGTTGGATTGTGAGTGTGGATGCTCACGAGGGATAAACTGCAAGCTGGTGAGGGTACATTAGAGCCTTATAATTCCGAGATCGGATGTGCACACCGAAGGAGGAAGATTGATGCTAATGATGCCCGCATCGAGATGGAGGCAAAATTTCAGAAGGTCTTCTACATGATGGCCAACAAGGTAGACAAGTTGTTTGCAGACTATGAAGAACACATGGCAAAAGAAAGAAAAGGCAGTGAAGTAAAGAAGGAAGACAAAGAAGTGAAGAACGAAGGAAATGCTTCAGTTAACCATGGAGGAGGTGGCGAGGAGCCTCTTGAGCCTCCCTCTTCACCTTCAGCTTCAAGCACAAGTTCAAGTGCTTCTTCCTCATCTCATTCTCAGCATTCCAAGGTTCCTCACAAAGAGCCTCAAAAGAAGCCCTTATTGAAGCTCGATGTGAAGTTTGATTTGCCCATGTTCAATGGGGAAGCGAATGCAGAGAAGTTGAACAATTGGATAAGGCAAATTGAGGTCTATTGCCAAGTCTAGCAGATCAAAGAAGAAGATGTGAAGATTCAGTTGGCTTCACTTCGGATGACAGGCACCGCACTTGTATGGTGGGAAAGCAAGCTTCAGCAAGGTAGCAAACAAATGGGTAATCTTCTCTCATCATGGTCTGCTTTCATTTCTGCTTTACGTAAGCAATTTTATCCGTTGGGTTATGTTCAAAAGGATATGATGGATTGGAAAAGTTTTATACAAGGCAAGGGTCAGAGTGTTCAGAATTTGACTGAAGAATTTAGAAAGAAAGCTCTAGAGTTGAATATTTCTTTAGATTCTCCTGACACTCTTTTGAAGTACATTGGTGCTCTTCATCATTATCTACGCCATACTTTGCTGTTGTTGAATCCTACTAGTGTGGATGAAACAAGTGTTCAGGCTACTCATCTTGAGAGTAGGGGGAATCATTTGCAAGAAGACCAACCGAAGAAGCCTTTCAAGCCCAACAACAACTTCAAGTCCAAAAAGAAGGGCAAGAGCAAGAAGACAGCTACTGCCAAGAAGGAAGGAGGAAAGCTCCATTGCAAACATTGCGACACTGATGGGCATGATGAAGAAAGTTGTTGGAAGTTGCATCCTGAACAGAGGCCAAAGCATTATGGAAGCAAAAAGAAGAAAAAGACTGTTGCAACAACGCAACGAGATTTGGGTTCCGACTCAGGTGACGAAACCATGATTACAGCCGTGGGAATGCAAGGTAACAAAACTCCTCATACTGGTTCAAGTTCTACTCATGTTTCTAAAGAAAATGATAAAAGAAGAATTGAGTTGTTTCACATCAGAGTTGTGTCTAAGCATACAAATATTGAAACATTATTTGATCCGGGTTCTCAAGTAAATTTGATCTCAGAATCAGTTGTTAAGAAGTTGGGCATACAGACTAAACCTCACCCCAAGCCTTATCCTCTTGGATGGGTATGTGATAATGCTAAGCTACAGGTGACTAAGCAATGCAAGTTAAGGTTTGCTATTGCTTCAAAGTTGATCGATGAGGTGGACTTAGATGTTGTTCCTATTGACATCTGCGGTATTGTATTGGGAAGCCCATACTTGTATGATTGAAAAGCAGTATTCTTCCGTCATGAGAACAAGTACCATCTCACCAAAAATGGGGTGGAGTACATCGTGAGAGCTCACAGTATGAAGGCTAACACCACTCTTGTTAGTGCAGGACAGATGAAGAGACTCATCAACACTAATAAGAGATACATGCTCATGGTTGTGCGAGCAAAAGATGTTGAAGCATCCGATGCTTTCAAAGGTTGTGATCCTTCTCATAAAAAGGCTATGATTGATATTGTGGCTAACTATGATGAAATATTTCAGAAACCTACAAGTTTGCCTCCCAAAAGGGAGATTCAACATGAGACTCATCTCCAGCAGGATGCCCCTCTTCCTAATGTGGGCATGTACAGGTTGTCCGCAGTTGAAATGGCAGAGATTAAGAAGCAGGTTCAAGACTTGATCTGATCCCGGGGGCGAACCCGAAAAGTCATCGAACCCGCTCGAAACAATCGGGACCAATAGGATCATTTTTCTAACGTTAGTGAAAGTGAACATGAGCATAATATAAGTGTGTAACATAGAATCATCCACATGAAAATGAAAAATCATTCAAGCACATTAGGGACATGATTTTATTACGGAGTTCACCAGATCTCCTGGCTACGTCTCCAGGCCTACTCCAAAATAGAGTGACCAATCCATTGCAAAGATGCACAAATACATAAGATACATCACAATGGATTCACCTGCAGAGTCTTCATCATCTGTTCATCTCTACCGCCGCACCATAACTGCCTCTGATGGGTCACATAAGTGCACAAGCTATAGGACTCAATCGAAGACTGCAGAAATCAAGCAAGCAAATGCCTGCCTCCTTTGTCTCGAGAAGTTGCCAAACTTGGACATGAAGATATTTTCCCAATGTAGCCAATCACACTCTTTCAACTGACTCTATGAGCCACGAACCTTGAGCGAATCAAAGACTTGCATAATGTTGCAAATCACACTCTTTCAACTAACTCTACGAGCCACGAACCTCGAGCTACGCCACACGATATTCTGCAGGATAGTCTCAATAGACGACAATATGTTTGCATGACAAGTGCATCAATAAAACCAAAGTCACACTCATACCAATGAATCCCTTCACCTTTGTCCTTCAGGATGAGAGTGTAGATGGTCGCTACTTGCCTTCAAATGAAAATTGAAATGTTTCCTCCTCGAACTGACTCTGCTTCTTTGTCTCCTACGCTGGATCACCTTTGGACATGATGGATCCATGCTTGCTCTCTGAGCTAGAACTACAAGGTTGGATCCTCTCCATGAGCTTCTCCAATGGAGACCCCCAATGGGGCCTCTCAGATGCTTGCTTCCTCTATGGGCTACATCTATCCAAACTTGAGCCCTCTTCAAATTCACATGACAAGTGCTTAAATAGGATAAGCTACTCTTGGTGGAATGATACATGTGATTCTCCAAATTGGGATTAGTTAAAAATTGGCTTGGCTTTTAAGAACATAAACCAAAAATATGGTTCATGCCCACATGCCCATGGGTTTTCACATTTAGTTACTTCCCCATAATGACATTTAAATAATCCATTACATAACAAAATCCCTTTTTTAAATAGCATGTTGGTTTTTCAACCATAAACCAACTTGTTACAACTTCTTTACAAATATGGCATGTTTGTTTTTGGTTACAACCATGCATTAACTTCATAACAACTCAAGGAATAAAATAAATGAGTAATATGTGAGTAATTTTTCCACTCACTTCAAATATTAATCATTTTACAATTTCTCATGATTAAATGCATGAATGTCCTAAAACTCATTTCAAGCACAAATGCAGGCATGCTAGTCATCATGCCACTTCATCATGCCATGTCACCATGCCACATCATCATGCCATGTCACCATGCCATGTCATCATACCACATCATCATGCCACATCATCATGAAATATCAACATGCTATGTCATCAGAATGTACTTTTTGACTACCACGTGGTAGCTTGAGGGAGTGCCACGTGTCACTTCAGCGAAAATTTTCCTTGTTGGGGCCAAACGTCAAAACACAATATCTTTTGCATCCGGAGTCCGTTTGACACGTCGTTTGCACCGTTGGAATCGGCTTGACAAGCTCTTTGACATGGTACTATTTTTGTTGCAATATGATGATTTTGAAAATTGGCCTTTTTAGATCCTCCCGGATCAGAGAAACAATGAAATAGAAAAAGGGTGGTGGTAGATAGAGAAAGGGGGGAAACCCTATGGGAAGAATGGATAGAAAGCGTCGATAGCTCCCACTACCCCTTCAGTTGAAGCTAAAATCATTCCCTCTTCCTTGAATTAATTTCAAGTTATATTGTAAGAGGGCGATGAAGCTCCAAAGAGCAAATGTTTAGTGGGAAATGGACTAGATATGGGTTTAAATCAGAATGCTCTCTCTAATTAGTTGGTTCTATGAGAAATTGGGGCATACGCAAGTTATATTCCTATGTTTCCATTGGAAGTGATTCGATAAATCTTGGGAGTGAAAAGCAAGGTCTTAGTCATGTCTAGTGGAACCCTAACTAGAACTAAGGCATAACAAACTCAAGGGGAAACTATGATGGAAGCAAAGGGAAACTATGGAATAAATATAGGAGTATATACCTCCACATAAAAAAGGAAATCGACTAAAAAGAGATGTGATGAATTAGTATATAAGAAAATGCACTAGGAAGATAAGCGTCAATTGAGAAACCATAAAAAATAACTATGTGAGAAGAGGCCTCCAAAGACCAGTAGGACAATGAAATTGGAGCAAGACCTATCTCCCAAAGTTAAGTAATGAAATTGGTCTCCTAGAATTACAGACGTATGGGAGGCAAGAAAAAAATAGAAGTAATACACCTGAACCTGATTGTTTAGTCTAACAAGTGAATCTGACTTCTATTCTAATAATAAATATGTAAATATGAGTAAATTGATGGATAGATGATTAATAATTGAATTGTGACCTACCTTTAAATATGGCTTAGGCACTTATTAGGAGGATTCGAGTCCTCTTTATAATAATAGTAATTATTACTTGATTATCAATTTATAGGTTGTTTATATATTATGTATTTATTATTATTATTATTATTTATATTTGTTACATTGCCTTCCCTTTTAAGGGAAGATTTGTCCTCAAAGTTGGTTTTGTTGACAGTTCCTTTCACTCTGGAGCTTGGACCAATATATTTTATCTTGACGTGGTCTCGATCCTTGTTGTGTTGTGATTCTTTCTGCTTAGGTTGAGAACTTCTCGACCCATGTAGTCGGTATTTATTTCCTTTCCATTTAAATTTCAAGTACTATATTTGTAGGTTGGTAGAGTAAATCCCTAATGATGTTAACTAGTTGGTGCCTAATAGTATGCCCACTTATTTGAGTGATAAGGAAATAAAATTGAGCTATAGGTGTAAGTTTTGTATCTGTAATGATACTTTATGAAATTTTCCCACTTCTTCGATGTGTTGATCAGTGATGGTTGATGCTTTAAGTCTTTTTGTAGGGAACACAAACAAATTAAACTCCTTTTCCTTGTTGATATCAATTAAATCATGGGTACTTCCAGAATCACCCAAAATTGTGATGTCCTTATCCTTAATTATCTGGTAAGATGTAATACCTTTGGACCTAACTTTGTTGATTTTGTTACTCAGAATAGGAGTTGTTCATATTTAAGGTCGTTGTGACTTCTAAACTAAGATAGGATATATTTCTTTGTGAGTGATTGACTTTCCTTTTGCTGGTTGTTATCCTTATTAATTGTCGCCAGATCTTCTTCCTTACAAGTTTATTAAACACATGTAATGGATGATATTGAAACTTCATATGATCTTGTGTCTTCATCAGAACTATATGTATCTTCTTTGGATCCTACCTCTACTTGTTTCCCATTTATGATTTTGTAGTGTGTTCTATGATTATATTTGCATTTATGGCATGAAATCCAATCTTCAGCACATTGACGAAAATTATTTTCTTTCATTCTTTTGTCATTTTCATAGCAACTCGTGGATGTTTTTTAATCCCCTTCAACTTCATATCCATATGACTGGGAACTATTACATTGATGACCTAGTGACCAACGGTCTCTGCAATATATGCATTCTAACTCTTTTGCTTGCAAATGATTTCTATCAACTCTTGCTTTTGGTATTCTTCTAATTTGAGTTTTGTTGTTTTTTCTTTACGTCTTGCTACTTCAATGTTTGGTATGTCGTGCATCTTTACATGTCTTTGAATATATGGTTTTATTCCTCCTAAATAAGTTTCAAGTTGGTTCTTGTGAGATAATCGAAACACTCATGTGGTAAGGGATAACCATTCATGTGTGAATTCATCGATGTTTCCTTTCTATTGTAACCTAGTAAAATTTGAAAATAATTTTTACTCAGTGATTCCTTGAAACCTTTTAAGAAAATCATTTTTGAATAATTTCCAAGTATATGAAATTTTTTCTCCCTTCCACCATATGTACCAGTTGTAGGTGTGTCCTTCCAAGTGCATTGGTGCATGCTTCAATTTCTCTTCATTTGTTGTAATGTTGTATATATCAAAGTATTCCTCATCCTTATTTAACCATGAAACACATTGGTCATCACATCTATTGTATTTCAACAACTCAATTTTTTTCTCTTGGTGGGCATAGTATAAAAGGTGGATATTTATTTCCTTTTCTTTTTTCGCATGGTGGTGACTCAAAATCGCGGGATGATGCAACCAACATTTATAAACCGCTTCATTATTTGTGATGGTTTTTAGTCTTATTATTTTCCAACATCTCCATGATAGTATTTAATTTTTCGTCCAATTGCTCATATTTTTCTTTCACGCCTTCCAATTTTTCATCTACCCTTCTCGCTAACAATAAAACAACTTCCTCTTTAATTTCTTTCCTCACTTTTGCATTGCTATTTTTCTTTTCTTCTTTTAAATATTCTTGACTCTTGGTGATGCAATCATTGAAATTATTCTCCAATTTATTGATTTGGTCCCATAACTCTGCCATGGTTCTTGACCTAGTGTGAGGTGATGAATATGTGGACACTATTCTGGATTTTAAAAGGGAATATGGACCCTTGAGGATGAATTAATAGTTATTAAAAGTAATGGTAATGGTAGGGATAGGAGAAAAATATATAATAATAATTATTAAATAATAATATTATTAAATATTATTTAATTATTTTAATGTTAAAAAATGTTAATAAAAATATTTATAACATTCAAATATTTTTTTATTCTTTTTTGTTGTTGTTTGTAGGGCTGTATGGAGTGGCAATAGGATGTGAGTAGGCGCAAGCTTGCGGTGGAGCATCAAGAAAATGAGGGTGGAGGAGGAAGGAATGGAGGGGTAGAGGAGGTCAGGGGAGTTTCAGAGCGTGGGATGGGAGGTGGTAGGCCGAAAGGAGGCAGTGGCGGTGGAAATGGAGATGATAGGTGGGAAGAGGAAGGGTTGAAGGGAAGAGAGCTGTATGGGAATAGGAGGATGTAGATTATAATGTAGGAACACGTGGATATTGTAATGGAATGCATAGGGATATGCAAGAAGGAAATGATAAGGAAAAGGAATGAGAGTGGGATGGATTAAATCGAACATGGGAATTTGAAGTGGAGGGAATAAGAGGGTCGAGAGGGACCTGCGAAGAATGGAGTGTGGAGGGAGCATGAGAAGCATGAGAGTGAATGCAGAGAATTGTAATGCATGTGGGAATATGAACAAAAGAGTGTGAGGATCCAATCTACGTCTAATACAAATGATACAACCAAACCCAGTTGTTCAGTCTAAGAAGCAAATCTGACTTCTATTCTAAAAATAAATATGTGAATATGAGTAAATTGATAGATATATGATGAATAATTACAATTGTGTCCTGCCTTTAAATATGGCTTAGGAACCTATTGGGAGGAGTCATGGCCTCTTTAAAATAAAAGTAATCATTACTTGATTATTAATTTATAGGTTGTTTACATATTTGTATTTATTGTTATTGTTATTTATATTTATTACAAGAAGTAATAAAGGATTTGGTAATAAAATAAAATCCATCTCTCCTTCTCATCTAGGATACCAACATGGAAGTAGTTGATTCTTTACATTTTTTAACAAAACTTTAAAAGAGGAATTATGGAAGTGCAGTTAATTCAAGTGGAGCATCTGGAGGAATAACCACTCCTTGGACATAGATTTGTTTAGGAATATAAATTAAGAAGAATAAAACCATTGGATCATAGTAGAAGTAGAATATGTAGACACATTGAAATTTTTAAACTCTGCAATGTATATGGACTCACGTTTAATAGGCATAATATGGAATTTGGAAATAAATGGGCTCTTTGTTTGAAAAAGAGATAGGATAGATTGTATAATTGCCTGAGACTTTAATGAAAATATATCTCAAGAGGAAAGGGGAGGGGGAATTCTTGTAAGAGACCCTTCTGGGGAACAAATAGAGGACTTAATATCATATTGGAATATAGTAGATACTCATAAAAGGGGAGTCTTCATCTAATCAAATCAAAGGATTTTCCCTAGACATATTGTAGGAATGTTAAATAGATTTTTAATTCATAGTTCCTTTCTCTTAAAAGGATTAACTTTTTGGTAAAAAAAATCTCTTTGGTCCCTTCAAATCACATCCCCAATTCCTTTTCCATAGAAGTTCAGAAAGATGAGAGTACCATCCCCTTTTGGTTTAGTTCCTTATGTTATATGAAGAGGTAATTCATGCCATTCAAGATGCATGAAAAAATTATTTTAAAGGATTTCCCTCTTTCATCTAGGACTTTAAGCTTGGGCAGGTTAAATGGGATTTAAAGAAATGGTCCAAAAACATATATCACCCCTAGGGAAAAATCATATGGAGTTAAAAATAGAATTGGAGCATTCGTTGTTACGAAAGGGAGATGTTAGTGATTGAGAAAAAATATGAAGATAATTGAAATTTAAAACTTTAATCCATAATAGCAGCGCATATAGATCTCATCAATATTCCAAAGACATAAATAAAACCATTGAACACAATATATACCCTGGGAAAACCATCCATTGATTCAGAGGATAAAAAACCAAGCAAACAATCTTAGAGTATGATTGATAATTGGTAGAGAATGATTACAGCACAATAGCATATTGCTTTCATCGAGATCACTAGAGAGTAGAGATCAAATGGAACAATGTATCTAACTTTCCAAGCGCATAACACTTTAATAACAAGTCAAATTAGGTTTTACAACAAAAAATGAATGGTTGCATGCATCGGTAACTTGTTAACACTTAGAACAATGATCCTTATTCAATCATGCACCCCCCATTGATAAGGTTCCAAGATGACACTCCATAATTATCTCCCACTAGAAGTTATGCTCCCTTTCTGAATTGGTTCTAGGTTGGCATTCCATAATTATCTCCCATAAGAATATATGTTCCTTCCATTAATTAACTAACTCTAAACGAGTTTTTAACAGAGTGTATTGAGATGAAATGAATGGGACTACATGCAACTGAATGGATTTGAGTATAACTACATACAATTGAGTGTAACTGAATTGAACTGAATGGAACTGCATGAAACTAAATGTAACTGAACAAAACTAGTGCTTCTCCATCAATGTTTATTTCCAACAACCACTTGCATAACTTAAGGATTTGATTCCTTAGTTAGCTGAACTTTATTTACCATAACTAATACTCAACTGATATATTATCAATTTGAGTTCACTTGGTGGAAACATGGGAAATTCAAGTTCTCTCTCCATATCTATACTTATATTAAATATCTCCGCATGGTCCATATCTGTTTTCATTAATTAATCATCTATATCATATCATACTCATAAGATTGTTTCCTAACCTATGATCATATGTATTACCCTAGGTCATATAGTCACATTATAAAGTAAATCACTGTAGGGGTAGCTAATCCCTAAAGGATATTTGTAGAACCTATTCACCATGACTAGCCATACATCACATAGTATATCTACTTTACACCATCTCACCAAGATAGTAAAGTACACCACCTCACAACATGTGGATATTTGTAGGACTTGGTATTAATCAAAAGTCTATTGTACACCATCAAGACAGTAAAGTACCTCATCAAGACAGTAAATTACATCACCTGACAACATGTGGATATTTGTAGGACTTGATATTAATCACAAGTCTTCTGTCTTGATATTACTCACAAGTCTACTGTCTTGATATTAGTCAAAAGACTCGGCTTGATATTACTCACAAGATTCAACTTGATATTACTCACAAGCTTTACTACCTTGATATTACTCACAATTCTACTGTATTGGTATTACTAACAAGACTAATCTTGATATTACTCGTAATATTTACAACATCACAACCTCAATCATTTGAGGGTATTTGTAGGACTTGATATTACTCACAATATTGGAGAATGACTCCTGATGTTGTAATCTCAACACTCCCTCTCAGTGAGGGAGACATTCTCTTCCATACAAAGCTTATCTCAGAAGCATTTAAACTTCATCGCAGACATAGGCTTATCACAAATTCACAATCTTCTTATTAGTACCTATGTACTAGAACTTGTGACCATGACTTCAATGAAGTAAAACTTCATCTAGATTTTTTTTATTATCATAAAACACATTAGGGTTTTCGATAAATATTGACGATTAACACCTAATGACTGTAGGATCAAGTCCTTCGCCCTAGTAGGTAGCTTCCCAAGATACACTACTCCTCAGTATGTAGTAATGTCTTCAAAACACATTTTGTTTCTGTAGTACTCTTAGACATACATCTTGCTTCTGTAGTACTAGACGCAATACACTTAGATTTTGTAGTACTAGCCTCAAACTACATCACTTATCTCAGGCTAAAACAATAGCTGGGTAGCACAATAAAATAATAGGTTTTCCATGTATCAAATACAATAAGATCCTATTATAATGTACCTCAAAGGTACTTAAACATATGCTTAGTAGTAAGCATAAAATACAACAGGTCTACTTAAAGACCAACCAGCTACTTACACAAAGTAGCATCATCTGGATCCAATCTAGAATACATTTTCTCTAAAATAGAAACCATGGATTTTAAATCCATCACATACAATATTATACAAAAAATATGTAATAACATGCAGAAAGAAAGTCTTATATTTTCTTTCACTCTTTAATATTTGTTGACTTGTTGATTCTTCTTCTATCTAAAGAATTTCTTTGTGAGATTTACATTCTCTATGATTTTCTCCAAGCCATGATCAATTTATCAATGATCCTTCTCTTTATATTTGCAGCACACCAACTACCTCTCTAAAAGGTTTTAACTCTTCTCTAACAATCTAGACTAGAAATAATCTCATATACTTTTGACAGTGTCTCTGCTAATTTGGATTCTCTCCACAAGGTGTCAGAACCCTTGGCTTCCAAAGTCAGGTACTATCACTAACTGGTGGGGACTTTATCTGTTGCCACCTATGAAGACACATCAACACTCCCTCTTCAAATGGAGGGTTTTTTTTAACTATACAAAGCTTGTCCCAGATAGAGGCTTAGTAAGAATGTTTGCAATGTTTTTCATATGTGGATATGTACGAGGTCTCGAATATAACTAACTAGAACCCTCAAAATATTTATTGCTTTTCAACATCCTCTATTTAGAAAAACACATGTGATCTTCATCTATCACTATACTACTCAGATTTCATATATCTTTAAAACTCTATTTTACAGATCAAGACATATATGAGTCCACATGCACTTGTATCAAGTAGGTACCACAACACATGCTTTGTACATGTCTATGTACAAATTGCAAAGCACATAATAGATCCTAGGACTTGTGACTAACCAAATACATATCAAATGAATTTATATCCTTCATATATGAAATAATAATTATACAATTTCATATTTACCTTCATATGTGTGGCCATGGATTTGTAGTCCATCATCTTGAAACTCTTCATGATTTTTTACTGCACATTTTCCTTAACTGAGGAAAATATTTGTCTGGTGAATGCCACACCATTAATCATAAAAAATAATAACAATATTCTTGAATATATTTCTCATCTTACTTATTAATATGAGCATCATGCATATCTCCTTTTTATAGGAGGTACATCAACCAGTTACACTGGTTCTTCAAGAGCTAGAGAGACTAGCAACACCCTTTCACCATGTAAATGTGAGAATAATAATCTAGGTCCTCCATCACGGAGAATTATGATCATATATATATGAATATGTTATTTTAAACATGAATCTAAATAATATAGGACATCTTCATGAGTCTTCACATCTATCATAATAGAATTAAGCCATCTATTTTGTCTGCTTCCCAAGAGACACAAGAACCTCCCGAACTGTTTTTTTCAGACTCGACCATCAAAATGACTTCACATTCAAGTACTTATTTACTTGTAGGTAAGGGGACATTAAATTTCCCTACAATAAAAATTATTCTAATGGTTAGAACCATTTCATACTCATGAATTTTATTCACATGAAATACTCTCAATATACTAATAAATATTTACCTAGTTATGTACAGGTATTGACCAATCAATTTATCATAACCCATTATAATATTATGTACTGATATGAATCCCTATATCAGTCCTATATCAGTCAAAAAAATTATCTTTATAAAAGAAATATACAGGACCATGTTCATATCTCATGAGGTAAGCATGAATCCCTCTATCAAGCCAATCATGTAGTCTTATGTTCACAGTTTATAAAACAATCACACTGCCCTAAATCTCATGTCTAATGGAGGATGTTTTCACCCTTATATAAGTCCTACATAAGGCTTATATCATTCCTATATCATCTCACAAAATTTGGACTCGTGAGATTGAAAGCATGACAATAAAGATAATAATAAAAAACAATGTATATGCTAAACACAATTCCAAGTCTATGAATATAGATCTATATGAAAATCATGAAACATGATTTTTTTTTTAGATCTGATTTATAACTGAAAATAAGAATAAGGTACTCATCTTTATTGCTTGTGTGGGATCCCTTTTGATCTCTACACCCTTGTGGAGATAGGTGGAATCCTTCATTATTCATTGTTGATGTAATTATAACTTCGGAATGTATTAACTTGTATATTCCATATATTGTATTTCATTGGTCCCCGATGTTCCTATCGAGAGAATAATTAATGTAATCAAGTCATAGAGGTTAACCCTCCTTGTTGATCAGGTGGCAGACTCCCTATAGTTATGGGGCACTAGGGTTATTAGACTCTCCTAGAGATGTCGGCCTTGGTAAGTGATTGTCAATTCAAAAATTAGTATAAATAGAGAGTGATCCTCTCTATTTTACACACACACTCACCCAACTATAGCGCATAGGTGAGAGAGAAGAAACTCGCTCAAGTGAGAGAGAGAATAGTTGTTGGATAGCATCTTATTGTCTTTGGGTTTTATGCTGCCATTGGTGCTCATTCTATCTCTGGGGAAGATGCGGGATTTTCTCCTTTATGGTTTCCCCAAGAAAAATATTTATGTCCATTGTCTCTTGTGATTGATTGCTGTGCATATTATTCTCTCAGATAAGATCCTAAGATCATACCGCTTAAATGATAAAAATCTAACATGGAATCAGAGCGAACTTGAGAAGAAGACATTGTGCAGCTATAGAATCTAGGGATTCTTTCTTGTTGGGTCTCTCTCCACAATCCATCAGAAAAAGGAGGCTAGGATAACTCTTCATTGAAGGGCGCATCTTTCTGTCGAAGCAAAATTTGATTCTGGGCATTTTCAGTTTTTGCTGCGGGAAATTAGGGATTTTACAGAAGAGGAATTTTTGAGTGAGCCCAACATAGGATTTATCTCTAGATCACAATCGAAGTTTAGAGACCAAGTTCAAAGTTTTTGGTTGAGTAAACCTCCAGGAAATTCAAACCCTAGTTTGACCTCAGGCCTAAAAGCCCCTAAAATACTAAAACTGGTAGTTTTGGTACATTCGCTATATCTCAGGACTGAAGAATCCTCAGAGGCCGAAATTTTCACAAGCCAAATATAAAATCCTTATGTACCCTATGAAACAATTTCAACCTCATATTCACTATATTCTGGGAGATACGATTCCTCCAAGTCAAGGTTCCAGCTCTTTCCAGGATTCATCCCTAAACATGACACCTAGGGAGAATTGCTATATCTTAGGCTCTGAAGGTAAAAATAGAATTTCAAACTATTTTCTAGATAATAAATGGACAATACGTTTTGTGGTAAAATTTTCAGACCCTGATGATGAAATAGGGACATGTGGCAGTCCGTACATGTTCGCTATGCTGAAAAGTACTAAAATAAGGCTCCGTGGGAAAAATATCATAAGTACCAATTGGTGAAACCAATTATGCTAAAACCTATGGTTTTGTAAAGAGGACACAAGAGGATATTTTAGTACTAAATTTTAGACATGGAGGAGCATTAATTTCAGAGATATAGCGGAAACAATATCAGGAATTTTTGTAGAGGAAATTGGAAAACTGGGGCTTCCTGTTCAAGGAGCTTCCCTCCACTGATTTCAGAAAAGGAGTATATTGGACAGCTCACCTTTATTAGGATCATATTTATATCCAATAATATCTGAAATATTACAAATTTTGAAAATTAGGGTTTCTCTGACGAACCCTAGATCAACGAGCTCCAAAACCAGGACAGACACCTCAAATCGGTAAGATCTAAGATTTTATATTTAAATTTGAGGTTCTCATTTAAAAATGAATAATCACACCATATTTATGTGTGGAAATTGAACCCAAGTGATAGAACAATTGCACTCGCAAAATTGCTAATCAAACATGCAAAATTATAAACAAAGGAGACTGAAATTGGAGCATAACACTAATCTATATTGAATAAGTGTACAATATCCAGCCTTATGAAGTCATAGGATGCTGAAATATATAATTACATGAGAGATTCGAATGCATAAGGATTCCATTCGAAATAGTCAAAAAGTAGGCTTACTAAATCTAGTCAAATCCCCCATAGGTGCATAAAGCAGTTTCCAAATCCAATTAGAGGCTAACGAATTGGAAAAGTTAAGTAGGAAAGATAATAAGGGATGGAAATACAATTCATACATGCTTTTAGTAGGATAAAATGATGGAGGATGATGAGGACAAAAAACAAGTCAACTACACCTAGTCTTACTTTCCCTTTTGCCTTATTTCTCAATAAAATAGACAACTCAGTAGAAAAAGCAGATATGCACTTTGGAGGATCTTGAATAAAGAAGACATGCTAAATATGGTTTCTAAGAGGTTTTCCAAGCAATCCATGACTCAATTTTAGCAAGTTTGACTTCTATGGTATGTTGAAGACAACTTGCATAGAGTGGAATATAGGAAACTAGGCAAATAAGACAAAAATGAATTAATTAATGTCTAAGGTAGGTAACTATGGGTTGATTATTCTAATACCCCCCCCTTAAGCTTGACTTTATGAGTAAATATCAGAAAAATATAGGTCCTAGCAACAAGGCTTAGTCACCCTTTACATATTGCATGTCCATTTAACCAAGGAAAGAGGAAAAAACCCAGTGGGAAAATCCTCCCTTAAACATGGACAGTAAAACAAAATTTGAAAATATTGTCATCAATCATGTTTCATAGCATGATCAGCAATACCCAGTAGTGATTTGATATTGCTGAATGTCTTCTCACAATTTTGTTTGGTGAAGATGTCTGCTACTTGTTCTGAAGATGCACAGAAGAGTAAGTGAACGATGCCATCATGCACAAGTTGTCTGATGTAGTGCATATGGATCTCAATGTGTTTGGTTCTATGTCTCTGAACTGGATCATTGTAGATTCAAATTGTGCTCTAATTATCACAATAGATAATAGTTGAAAACTCTGATTCAAAGCCACACTCACCAAGTATCCCCTGCAACCATAAACATTGAGTTGTTGCATTTACAACTCCTCTGTATTCTACTTCTGTAGATGAGAGTTCTATGGAACTCTGTTTCTTGCTTGACCAGCTGATTGGTCCTTTAGCAAGCATGAACACATAACCTGATGTTGAATTTCGATCTGTGTTGTCACCTGCCCAATCATTGTCAGTAAAATCAATCAAATCAATATCAGATTTAGCTTTGTAGAAGATACCATGAGTTATTGTTCCCTGAACAAAGTTAAGGATCCTTTTGGTTGCTCTCCAATGGATCTCATGAGGATGATCCATGTATCTTGAAGCCACACTTACTACATAAGAAATATCAGGTCAAGTGTGTGTAAGGTAAAGCAAACACCCAATCAACTACCTATACAGTGTATTATTTACCATAGTAGAAGAACCTACTTCTTCAAGCTTAACTCCTGAAAGGAACGGAGTCTTGCTTGGCTTGCAATCTTTAATGTTGAAATTTTTCAGAAAATAAAGCATACTTGGACTGATGTAATTTTATTCCATGTTGGGATTGAGCAATTTCGAGACCCAAGAATTGGCTCAACAACCCCAAATCAGTCATAGAAAATGCATGGTTCATTGCATCCTTCAAGGAGGCAATCTCTTTATTTGAACTTCCTGTAATCAGAAGGTCATCCACATACAAGAAAATAATCATCAAATAACCATGAATCAGATTCAAATAAACATTACAATCAGACTTCCATTGAACAAAACTCAATGACAGCAGAAAGCCATCAATCTTGGCATACCAAGCCCTGGGGGGCTTGCTTGAGCCCATAGAATGATTTCTTTAACCTGCACACAAAAATGGATTAGAAACAAACCCTTGAGTTTTCTGCATGTAAATATCTTTAGTAAGATCTCCGTTTAGCAAAATCACACTTCACATCCATGTGATGTACCTCCCACTACTTCGAAGCTGCAATGGCTAAGCTATCCTTATGGAGTCTATCTTTGCCACTGGTGCAAAGGTTTCATTGTAGTCAATACCATGTACCTGTGAGTATACCTTGGCTACCAATATTGCCTTATATTTCAAAGTTGAACCATCAAAAGAAAACTTAGTTTTGAAAACCCACTTACATTGAACTAGCTTCCTTCCTGGGGGAAGATCAATCAGTTCCCAAGTGTTGTTCTTTTGGAGTGAGCTGAATTATTCTTTCATGGATGCTTTCCATATTGGATCATGTTATGCATATTCATATGTCTATGGGTCTGATTCAACCATCAGATAGCACTTCTTTGCAAACAAAGGGTCTTTCATACACAAGGCACTCTCAAACTGAGATCTAGTCCTCCTAGGATCACTAAGATTTCCAGCTAGTTTCCCAGCTGGATGAATGATATTTGCTGCCCATTTTTGTCTTGTAAGAATATCAGGATATGCAATTAAATAATCATTATAAGACATATCAGAATCAACAAACTCATTTGTCTCTCCACTTACATTCAATGGTTCTGGTGGTGAAGAAGACTCTCCAACTTCAACTGCTGCTAAAGGCTCTTCTTGGAACTGAACACTCATTTCAATGAAGGTTTTGTTTGTTCTCAAGTTTATCAGCTTGTACCCTTTTGAATCTTCAAAATACCCAACAAATAGACACTCTTAGCTTTGGCACTGCAAAGCCTTTCTCTTTTCTGTTGGAATTCTAGCCCAAGCCTTTGAGCCAAAAATCCTAAAATGGGTCACATCTGGCTTGTTCCCACTCCAAGATTTGAAAGGATTCATACCATCAATAGGTTTATGAGGCACCCTATTCTAGATATAGTATTCTCAATTTATATCCTCAGCCCAAAACTTTGGTGGCAAAGTCTTAGCCTCCATCATACAGGTTGCCATCTCCTTCAGTGATCTGCTCTTTCTCTCAGCAATAGCATTTTGTTGTGGTGTGTAAGGGATTGAATGCTGCATCTGAATACCTGCATATTTACAATATTGAATGAACTCAAAATTTACATACTCACCACCATTGTCATATCTGAGGATCTTGAGTCTCCTCCCCTATTGGTTTTCAACCAAGGCCTTAAAAACTTTGAAGAGGTCAAAAACTTCAGACTTGTGCTTTAGGAAGTAAACCCAACAATACCTAGAAAAGCCATCTATGAAGGTCAATGCATATTTGGATTGACTCATGGACATATGAGGAAATGGACCAGAAACATCACTGTGGATCAACTCAATAGGTGCATAGGTTCTCTCATGACTAGCTCTCTCAAATTTATGCTCCAGGTGTTTTCCTAGGATACAACCTTGACAGGCTCCCTTGGAAAACTTAATCTTTGGTAACCCTATGAATATATATTTTTCACTCATATCATAAAGATATTTATATTTAATATGGCCAAATATTTCATGCCAAAGCTTTCTTTCCTCATTAGCATGAATCAGAAGAGTAGAGGGGTTTGAGTAGGGTATAAAATGTGAAAAGATGTATACCTTCGAAGTGTGATCTACAACACCTTTTGCAATGACTTTACCATTCAAGATCTTTGTGATCTCAACATCATCAGGGGAGAAGATGACCTTCTTTGGAGACCCTATGTGAGCCATCTGATACACTGACAAGAGGTTAGAGGCAAGACCTGGAACACACAACACATTATTGAACTTAACATGGTTAAGATAAATCCTTCCTTTCCCAAAACTGTCAGTGAGAGAGTCATCTCCCATCACTATTGGTGGACCTTTTGACATGTCAAGAGAGGAGAGAGACTCCTTGGTTGAAACCATATGTCTAGAAGCTCCAGAGTCTATGATGAATCTAGGTGAGCTTGATGTGCCAGCAACCAAAGCATGTACTCTCTCTCTGTCCTCTGAATTTGATCCTCCTTCCCTCTTCTTTGAGCAATCAGGAAGGGAGATGTTATTCTTCTCCAGGAGTTGGGTCAACATGTCAATTTTCTTCTTCATGCAAGAGATCTTAGGATGATATCCCTTACTACAGTATGCACACTTGCTCATTTCTCCTTTGTTCTTCTTCTTTTGGAAGTTCTTCTTGGAGCCTTGGGGCTCCTCTTGATACTTGTTCTTGTCTCTCTTTTTCTCAGGTGGCTTCTTAGCTTTATTCTTTCCTTTTGAATCCACCCTCGAATCTTTGGAAAGCAAATCTTGGTCTTTGGAAGGTTTGATGGTGCCCATCAACACTAGTTTATATTGTTCTTGTGTGAGGGATTCCTTGAACTCTATAAGCTTAGGCATCTTCCAGGATCAAGTTGTCAAATTTGTGGCATGGAAGGTAAAAAAAAACATTGAATAGTTAGGGCCGTGCTTCAAGAGTATGGACAAAACTAGTTGATCTTCCTTCTTTTCAATTCCACACTATTTTAGCTGCAAAACAAGGGCTTTAAACTTGGAAAAGTAGAGTTGCAGGGATTCGAAGCCGCTGAGAATCAAAGAGATCAATTCATTCTCAGTTTCATGTCCTCTCATCTCATATATCTTACCAAAAATCTCTACAAGCTTCTCCCACACTTCATTTGGTGATGTCAATCCATCAAGATGGAAGAGGAGGTCTCTTGAAATGCTCAGACACAAAAGACCATAGGAATCATCCCTCCTATTGTGCCATTTGATTTTCTTTGCAGATACATTGGGCTCTGCCTCAGTTTTCATAGTCACCCTGTAGAGACCTGTTTCTCTCAACAGTATCTCCATCTCTGCTTTCCATTCAAAGAAATTAAAAGGAGTCAAGATGATCTTCTAAGATTGATCCATAGCTCAAAAATTGTGCCCTTTAGTCAGCAGAATATGCTCCCAGTCAAGATGTCAAACCTGCAATAGCAATATGGAAGGATATAAATAAATATACAAAGGCTCTTATACCATGTGGAAATTGTTGCACTCACAAAATTGCTAATCAAACATGCAAAATTACAAACAAAGGAGACTGAAATTGGAGCATAACACTAATCTGTACTGAATAAGTGTACAATAGCCAACATTATGAAGTCATAGGCTGCTGCAATATATAATTACATGAGAGATTGAAATGCATAAGGATGTCATTTGAAATAGTCAAAAAGTAGGCTTACTAAATCTAGTCAAATCCCCCATAGGTGCATAAAGCAGTTTCCAAATCCACTTAGAGGCTCATGAATTGGAAAATTCAAGTAGGAAAGATATAAGGGATGGAAAGACAACTCATACATGCTTTTATTAGGAGAAAAGGATGGAGGATGATGAGGGAAAAAAACAAGTCAACTACACCTAGTCTTACTTTCCCTTTTGCCTTATTTCTCAATAAAACATGCAACTTAGCAGAAAAAGCAGATATGTGCTTTGGAGGATCTAGAATAAAGTAGACATGATAAATATGGTTTCCAAGAGATTTCCCAAGTGGTCCATGACTCATTTTTAGCAATTTTGACTTCCATGGCATGTGGAATACAACTTGCATAGAGTGGAATATAAGAAACTAGGAAAATAAGACAAAAATGAATTAATTAATGTCTAAGGTAGGTATCTATGTGTTGATTATTATAACATGATGAAGCTGACAACTTCCAAGCATGGAAGTATAGGATCTCATTGGTTCTTGAAGGAAATGAATTGGACACCTACATAAGTGGAGAGGTTCCAGTTCCAGAGGGAGATGAGGCTAAAGCCTTACACAAGAAGAACTTCGTCAAGGCCAAGAGGATCACCTTATACCATAGGTGTCTTCCCTAAAGACACCTAAAGAGATGTTTGATTCCTTGACCAAGCTATTTTGAAGAGAAGAATGTAAATTGGAAGAAGTATAGGAACTCTGTGATACTTGAAGAAATTGACTTGGATCAGTATTTTAGTAAGAAAGGTCTAGGAGCTAGAGGGAGATGAGGCCAAAAATAGATCTAAGAGAATCATTGCAAATTATATTAAATATCATATCATCCCTCATGTGTCATCCTTTAAGACACAAAAAGGAAGTGTTTGATTCCATGATGAAGCAATCGAAGAAGAATAAGATATTTTTATAACCACCTTGAATGGCATCCCATGATCATGGGATTCATTCATTCATGGAATGTGTGCTAGAAGGGAGTAATTACCTTTAGAAGACTCTAGGAAGAGTGCACACAAGATGAAGCTCAGCTCATAATAAGAGAAAGAGAAGATGGGAGCAATTGAAGATCAAGCTCTTACGATTCAAAGAATATCCCTCAAGCGATGAGGAATATGAAGAACTCAATTCTTGAAGAACCTCTTATCCATCTTAGCATTTGGATAAGAAATGATGTTGTTACAAATGAAGAAGATGATGAAGCTGAAGGATCAAGGAGTCTACCCATGAAACAAATAAAGATACGTATTCAATTTTCATTTCATGATATTTTTTTGTTATGCATTTGTTTATATTCAGTTGATATATTATGCATGATGTTTGAAAACATAGAGTATGAAAGGCGGAGGGATAATGATGCTCCACTTCAAAGGGAGTGACTGCAGAAGATCCTGAGGTTTGAAATGGTATGATAGGATGGACAACTTATTGTTGAGACTTTACTGAGACTAAAGAGGATTCCAATTTTTTCTTCAAGATTGAAGGTGGAATACCAGTGATGCTCCTGTTATATGTTAATGATTTGTTCTTGACATAAAAGAGGAACTCATTAAAGGTTCAAGAAGGAGACTTTCTACTGAGTTTGAGATGAAGGAATTGGGTATGATGCACTACTTTCTAGGCATGGAGGTGTGGAAAAATGAAGATGAAATATCCTTGGGAAGAGGGAAGTATGCATTAGATATCCTGAAGAGGTTTGAGATGATGGACTGCAAGGCCATGACCACACCTATAGCATCGAACCTGAAGCTATTGAGTGATGCTTCATCAGAATCGGTTAATGCTATGATGTATCATCAAATGATTGGGTCCTTGATGTACTTAACGAATATGAGACCAGATATTTTCTTTATTGTGAACACATTGAGCTAGTTCCTAACGGATCCTAGACATGTTCACTTGATTGCTGCAAAGAATATTCTGAGGTACGTGAAGGGTATAGTTGATTATGGGCTCAAGTATGAGGCGAATCAAAAGATTAACCTGGAGGGTTATGTGGATACTGATTGGGAAGACAGTTCCATTGATAGGAAGAGAACTTTGAGGTGCTGCTTGAGTATGAGATCAGGTGTGATCTCTTGGTTTAGTAGAAAGCAATCTTGTGTGGCACTAAGTACAGTCGAATCATAGTATGTCGCATCTTGTTTGTCTAGTTGTGAGGCAGTGTGGATAAGGAAGATACTATCTGATTTGTTTTATATCTAGTTGGATTCTACTTGTATATATTGCGACAGCCATAGTTGTGTGAAGTTGTTGGAGAAACTAATGTTCCATGACAAGTCGAAGCATATCGAGATCAAATACCACTATATCAGGGATATGGTGCAGAGAGGAGTAGTGAAGCTCTAGTATGTTGCGATGGATGAACAAATAGATGATGTGTTGACCAAGCCATTAGATAGAGTGAAGTTTGAGTACTTCTGGGAGAAGCTTGGCGTTCTCCAGATAGAGGTTCCTTCCAAAGGGAATTGATGAGTCCATGATCCCTTTTGACATGGTGGTAGGCGGGGCCTCCCATGGTCAGATGTAAGTGCAGAGCCCTTTTGACATTGTGATAGGATTGGTTCCTTCCATGGTAAAATGTAAGTGCAAGGCCTTTCCTCGGATGGTAGATGGTGTGTCCTACCATTCCCTAGGATGTAATTGTTGGGCCATTCTGACATGGAGGCAGGATGGGCCCTCCCATGGTCAAATGTAAGGGTTGGGTCCATTCTAACATGTGGGTAGGATGGGCCCTCCCATGGTAATATGTAAGGGATGGGGCCATTTTAACATGGGGGTAGTCTGGGCCCTCCCATGGTCAGATGTAAGGGCTTGGAATTTCTAGCATGATGACATGCTGGGCCTTCCATGGTTAGATATAAGTGTTGGGTGGGTGTTTCTGATGTAGGTGGGAGGCTAGCCTCGCATGGTCGAATGTAATCATTGAAGAAGATGAAGACCTACATGGAGTCTAGGCCTACAACCAACATGAAAATGAGATGGATCTATAGAACTTCATGTGATAAGTAGAATTGAGAGATAACACCATTTGATCAATATAGTAAACCAGTGATGATGATCCAGCTTTGATGATGATCTAGTGATGATCCAGAGAAGAAGACTTGTGCTGATGAATTGTGTCTAGAGAATACCTTTCTAGTTAAGAGGGAGTGTTGATGTAATTATAACTTTGGAATGTATTCACTTGTATATTTCATATATTCCATTTCATTGGTCCCTGTTTTACCCAAATCCTATCACCACCATGTGATAATACCTTTGACTTATATGTTTTCCCTTAATCCCATCTCTTAGAGTGGAAACCCATGTTGTTTGTCAATTCTACATGAAAATACTCAGCACCACGCTTTCCTTGTGAACCATGAGTGATACCTTACTCACACCACCTGCTTCTTGTTTTCCATAAGCAGTGCCACCACTTGTGGCCTTTGGTCCATAAGTGTTTATCATCTAAACCACTCTGTCATAAGAGAAGAAAAGTAGTACCCTAGGTAAAATGGGAAAAAGAGAAGTTTCTCGAGGCTTCTAGATCATGAGCCTCGTGTCCTCCCTTGTCCCTATCATTGTGGTTCAGTTGAGCTTGAGATCCCCCATCATAGGATCTTAGAGGCCACCTTATCCACAAATCTCTCAACTATTCCTATCCATTGAGCCTTATAAATAAAAGCTCATGTCCATGGTTGAGGGGGAGAACTATAGAGGTATTGCTATGCTGTTGGATTGACCATTTGTCCCAAGCCATTGGAGATCATAGAGAGCAAAGTTGGAGCTTATAGGGATGAAGTGTTACTCTCATGGAGATTCTTTTCAACACTAAGGCTTGATTGGTTGTAAACTTCTCCACACATCTTTAATGTAAAGATGATTTCCGTCCCACATTACTGTTGTTTTAATTTTGCATGTATATGTTGTTAGATTCCTTAGTCACTAACATGGATAAGTAGATGATTTTTTGGTAGCTTTGATGTGTTTGCATGTTTGATCTACTTGCAGGTACATAGGTTCACTATCAAAGAAGCATTCCATGTGTCTACGACATCCAAGGAAGGTATTCATCCTTTGTCATTCAGTAAGTTTGTTCTGGATCTGAACCATTCAGATTAGAGGAACAACTTCTGTCAGCAAAAGGTGAAATATTCCTAGTTACAAATTTGGCAACTCCACTAGGGATTGATACATATATCAATTGATCTGATCTTCCTTAGTTCTTGAACTCTTGTCTGAATCCAGGCTCCATATCCAACTCTCTTCAGTCAGATCTGCTATCTAACTCAGTGAATTTTGGTTTGAAACTTTTAGATCTGTTCAGATCTGAAGTATTTCAACTTTTTATGCTCTTTTTTACTCTCAATCTATCAGTTTTTACCTTGATCTGATCTTTTCTAACTTGATCTGTCATTCTCCTTTGTGTTTTGGATCGATACAAGGAACTGCTCTTATGCTGTTTCCGAGAAGCGGTGCCACCACCTGAAATGTATTAGCATCCCACGGTGCCACCACCTGAGTCCTGTTATCTAGAAGTGGTGCTCGTCCAGAACCGCTCTGTCAAGACCCCTCCATCGCGGTGCCAGGTAGGCCTTATTCCAAGACCACTTTTTTCTCATTTTTTGCAAAAAAATTGAGTTGATTTGCTTTCAGCCCTACACTGTCAGGCTTGTGTGTTAGAATTGGATGCTTATGGTTTGAAATTTCATGGTAAAATATTGGCTTGATTGAAGAATTCAAAATCTATATTAGGCTTGTTGATTGTCCATTTTCTTCCATGCGTGTTGGTTGTCTTTGTGAAAGGATTTCTTTTTCAAAAGCTTAGGTGTTAGAGAGCTCTCTTTTTATTTCTGTTATATAGACTGAAAGAAAAATGTTTAATTAGCATATTGATTTCATTTTTTGTTCCCATAGAAGACTTATTTTTGCTTGTTTAAAAAGAAATTTTTTGACTGAGATTAGGTCATTATCATTAGTGAGAATAAGACATTAGATATCTGATTGGCCTCACAAGCTTTCAAGTTCTATATGTTCTTTTGTCTCTTTTGCATTTATACAATCTCATCAAAATAAAAATAAAAATAGTTTTAAGTTAGATCTATCTATTCTTTAAGAAAAATAAAAAAATAGAGTGCATATGCATATAGTGTGCTTCTTGTTTTTCTTTTAAGAAAAGAGACTCCTCCCCTTTTGGTTGCTTTCAGAAAAGAGAAAAGAGTTTAGAAATTGTTTCTTGTCTTTGATTTTGTGTTCAAGATTGTTGTTTGGAAATTTTTGGTTTTGAAGCAAAAGAAAATACTCTCTTTCCCTCCCATAGGTAGGCATACCACGAACGGTAAAGTGAAATATTTGCACATGCATATTGCATGGTTTTACTTTTTCCATCAAAACTCCATGCATTCACCTAACCATCCACCTTAAAATCAATGGTAGTTATAGGTTAAAATTTACATAGCAATTTGAGTGATAGGTTAGAGACGTGTTCGGGCGTCGTTAAGCGTAGGAGTTGTCGTTACTAGTCTGCATTACATCCCGGCATTTGTGCGGTTCTTCCACATACCGTTGGTATATCGAACAGCCTTTCACGTACCCTTGAGGTATATAGAAAGGTACTTCATGTACTTGATTGTATATCGGAAGGCCTCTTGTTTACAGTTACGCATTAGACAACACTACTACCAATTTGATCTCCCACATACCTTACGTATATCAGGAGACCCCACTAGGATACCTTATCCATCTGAGGAAAGCCCTTTAGCCATCTTGCTTGGATCCATACACTGAAAAAAACATTCGAGGAGACTACTATGCACGTACCCTTGAGGTATATCGCAAGTGGCACCTTCTTGACAATCCTAGTGAGAGACCTGACTATTTGAACCCCTCCTGTCATTTTAAGTTTGCTTGTTTGACCTATAGCTTGAGTAGGGAAATTTTTGGTTTGTTTTCTAGTTTTTGAGACCCTAGGTTAGATAGGAGCTGTATAAACTGGCTGAGATTAGACAGTCCAGAAGAGTATAGGACTTGCCACCCGATTTTATTCCTGTTTCATGAGAAAATCCAATGGAAGCTATCAACCAAGGAGCTGCTACCACCTCCCAAGTAGTAGATAATGTGGTTGTAGAAAGTGGAGGACCATATCCTTCACACTCACCTCCTTTGGTCCAACAACCTTCTCAAGGTAATACTTTGTTCCATTCTCCCACAAAATGTCATGTTGATGATACTACCCGTCCGAATTATGGTCCCAATGCTCCATTTTGGGATACTTCTATAGGACAGGCCATTGCCTCATTTGGCACTTGTTTAAACTTTTATGAAGAAGTTTCTCCAGATGAAGAAGAATGTAGACAATACCACATAGTCATTCTCTATGCACAGGATATTGAAAGGAAAATAGATGACATATTGGGCACGCCACCAAAACATTCCATAGCTGTTCCTGTGGGATATCGTTCACTGGATGATTCTATGAGACCCATTGAACCGATTATAGATCACACAGCAACTCCACACAACCCAGGTCAAACTATCAACCCCACCACTTCCCATATTATGTTTTTTCCCAATATTCCCAGGTCTTCCACACCTAGGGCTCAACCTTCAATTCATGTTTCGTCATTACCTTCTAGTGCCGGGAGGCAACCCCCAGCACGACCTACGTTATCTAGCACGGGAATTGTCTCTAGTCAAGGATAGACCTCTGGTATAGAGAAATCTATAGTTTATGTCCCTCCCTCCCACACTAATGTGGTTAATCCGCCATCTAGTTCAAGTCAGCCCTCAGGGATACAACCTGTAACCAATTAAACCTCTTGGGGTTATGGTTATACAACAAATCAAATACCTGTAGGAAACATTAATTATACACCCAATCCTACAGGAATGCCTTATGATGGAATTCCATATCCTAGTAATACTTTCATGCCATGGGGGCAACCTAACTAGTCCTACATGCCAGGTATGGGGGGGATACCTATACATACTGCGGGAGGTGTCGGAGGATCGCCTTATGGAGCTCCTCCCCCCCTAGGGGGCCTAATGATCCTTGAGGGCCTAGTGGATTTCCTGATTATGGTCCTAATGGTCCCAGTGGTCTTAGGGGGCCTGGTGGATTTCCTCCTAATGGCTCTGGAGGGTCTGGTGGCCCTCCTCCTAGTAGTTTCAGAGGCTCTGGAGGTTTACCTCCTAGAGGCCCTAGAGGGTTTGGTGGTTCGCCTCCTAGTGGTCCCAGTGAACCTGGTGGTCCCAATGGTCCTGGTGGTCTTGGAGGCCCTCATGGTCCTCCTCTTGGAGGCCCTAGTGGTCCTAATGGTCCTGATCCCAAAAATCAACCTCCTGTGGGTGTATTTTCCAGTACTTCTTCGTCACAACAACCTATCTATTAGTCTACTTAAGGTCCTACTAGTAACTATATGCTATATGAATATTACAAGTATGTGAAACCTAATCATCATTTACCTTTCCTACAAACTTTTTACTTACCTAATTTGTCCAAGTTGATTAATGACCCCATTCAACATAACCCCTCGTGGCCTCCCATTCTGGTAAAGTTACCATCAGACATTCTGAAGCTCGATGGGAAGCAGAGAGATGATCCAAAAAACCATGTCATGACTTTCCATCTTGGTTAAATATTGTAACTTCAAAGAATATTCTATATGTATTTATTTGTGATCCCCGATGGTCCTACCGGGAAAACCACTTGTATTACTTTGTACCCTGATGCTCCTAGTCAAAAGAACTAATAAGAGTCATGAGGCAGTCCCCTCTAATTGTAAAGGTGGGTCATTAGCACCCCAATGTGGTTACTCAAGCCTACATGATTAACTTGAGCCTACATGACAGATGAGTTAACTTAAGTGAACGGATGAATATAAATAGAGGTGTAGTGCTCCTCATTTAGGACACACACTCTCACTTGTGTAGCGCATTAGTGGAGAATAGAAGTAGCTGGAGAAGGAGGAGGATCAGGATTTGATCTCCTTGCCGGTTTTATCTTTTATCTTTTTGGGCATCTATATTGAGGAATCTTTTGCTGGGTTTTTCCCTTTAGGGTTTTCCCAAGATATATATTTGTGTTCCTTTTGTATGGTAGTGCTTGTCTATCTTTTAGTGATCCTATTTATATGCTTTTGTTATGAAAAATGAAATGAAATACCGATGTCTTAGCTAAGCATATGAAAATTTTAACATGGTATCAGAGCCACCCTGAAAAGAAGACATTGTGCAGCTACAAAATCTATGGCTTCTTACTTTTTGGTTCTCTCTCCACAATCGATCAGGAAAATAAGGCTAGGCTGACTCTCCATTGAAAGGCGCATCTTTCTGTCGAAGCGGAATTCGATTCCGAGCATTTTCAGTTTTCCGTATGGGAAATTAGGGATTCTTGCAAAAGAATAATTTTTGACTGAGCCTAGCATAGGATTTATCTCCTCATCAAAATCGAATTTTAGAGACCTGGATCAATATTTTTGGTTGGGTGAAATTCTGGGAAAGTCAAACCCTAGTTTGACCTGGAGCTAGAAAAACCCTAAATACTAAAACTGCTAAGTTTTGGTATATTCGCTATATCCCAATATTGGCGAAGGTTCAAGAGCTGAAAATTGTAGATACCTAATATAAAGTCCTGATGAACACTGTATCCAAACTTCATCCTCATATTATCTATATTCTAGGAGATATGATCCCTCCAAGTTAGGGTTCCAGCCTCTTCCAGAATTCATCCCTAAATAGGACACCTAGGGAAACTTGCTATAGCTTGGGATACAGAGGTAAAACTAGAATTATTGAAGATGTTTCAGAAATATAACAGACTTTAATTTCTATGGTATGAATTTCAGAACCTGAAGATGAACCAGTGACACGTGGCATGTCATACAACTTCACTGTTCTGAACAGTCCTGTAACAGATCACCTTGGTAAAATTATCATACATACAAATTGGTGAAACAAAATATGATGAAACCTATGGTGTTGGATTAGGGACATGTGAGGATACCTCAGTGAAAAATTTCAGACACATAGGAGCTGTAATTTCGGAGATATCACAGAAACAGTAACAGGCATTTCTACAGAAGAAATTGGAAAACTGGGGCTTCCTGTTCCAAGAGCTTCCCTCCACTGTTTTCAAAAAAGGAGTACATTGGAAAGCTCCATTTGAAGAGATATATATTTATATCCAATCATATCTGAAATATTCCAAGTTTTGAAAATTAGGGTTTCTGTGGCAAACCCTAGATCAACCAGCTCTGGAACCAAGACTGACACCTCAAATCGGTAAGATCTAATCCTTTGTTATTTGCATTTGAGGTTCTCATTTCAAAGTGATATATCACATCAGTTTGATGATAAGCTTGGTGAAGTTGACAACTTCCAATCATGGAAGCATTTGATCTCTCTGAAGAAAAATGAATTGGACACCTTCATGAGTAGAGAGGTTCCAGTTCCAGAAGGAGATGAGGCTCAAAGCCTTACACAAGAAGAACTTGATCAAAGCCAAGAAGATCATTGTTGATTCAATCACGGATCAACTTGTACCACAAGTGTCTTCCCTAAAGACACCAAAGATGTTTGATTCCTTGATCAAGATATTTGAATATAAGAACATTAATCAGAAGATGGATTTGAGAAAATAGTTGAAGAATGTGAAGATCCAGAATGCAGAACATCTTGAAGCGGTAGAAGAAGAATTGGAGAATGCAGAAGTGGTGATAGACACCTTGAATGGTCTCCCAGGATCATATAATTCATTCATTCAAGGAATGTGTGCTAGAAGGAAGTAATTACTTTCAACAGACTCTGGGAAGAAGAACAATCTCGACTCATAAGAAGAGAAGAAGAAGGTGGGAGCAATTGAATATCAAGCTCTCACCATTCAAAGAAGATCCCTCAAGCAATGAGTAATGTGAAGAACTCAATTCTTGAAGAACCTCTTATCCATCTTATCATTTGGATAAGAAATGATGATGTCATGAATGAAGAAGATGATGAAGTAGAAGGATCAAGAAGGAGTCTACCCACGAAATGAATAAAAGATAAGTATTCAATTATCCTTGCATGATATTGTTTTGTTATGCATTTGATTATATTTAGTTGATGTATTATGCATGATAGATTGTTTGCATTAATGATTGTATACTACTAATATGCTTGTGATGGGTAAGTAGATCATGGTGCCGTACAACTCTCCATTGCTACTTATCAAGCCTCTTTGCTAACATATTGGATTAGTGCACAATCCCAATGATGTCATGGCAAAGATGGAAGACATCTAGAAAGTTTCCATGAGACATGGATGAATGTTGTATTGGCTAAACAATTGTATGATGCATAATAATTTGTCATTATGCATATGTTTTATAGTTCTAACCATGTAACTGGTGCATTTGAATTGTAGGAAAGGTCCTGTACAACCTCCTACAAGAAACGAAGGATGAGACTTGTTCTGAAGAACAAGCGATGACAATTCAAGATTCACTCCAATGAACATGAATCTGAATCTCCCAGGGTCAGAGACACCATGACGGGATAAAGATCTTCAGAGAGTGGTAGATCCACCTCGAAGGATGAATACCACCATGGGTATGAGAGATAACTCAAGATGAAGAAAAGAATGCTATGAAAGAAGCTATGATCAAAGAATAACAGTTGATCATGGGGAATGATGTATACGATATGATTTCGAGACATAAAGGGAAGTACGTAGTGTCTTCCATATGGATATACAAGAACAAGTATACAAAGAGAAGTTCATGAGTTTCCTTTGAAAGAATAGACTATGACATGACATACTCTATCAAAAAGTATATGTCAAGCATAGAACCACCTATACAGAATGAAGAGGGAAGATGATACTCCACTTCAGGGGGAGTGACTACAGAAGATATTTGAGTTCAACATGGTACGACATGATGGACAGCTTCCTGATGGATCAAGACTTTTGGGTTCCAACCTTCAAAGTTGAATGCAGAAGACTAGGATATGTTGATGATCTGACAAGATGAACTCATGGAAGATGTTATGATAAAAGAATACTAGAATGATGTTTAGGATATAGTACTCAAACCAGAAAGCAAGAATGTGGTATCTTACAAATGGATTTGCAAGATAAAATATGTTGCTGATAGAAGTAAGGAAAGACTTGTGGCTAGAGGTTTCTATAAGAAAGAGGGAATTAATTCTGAAGAGACACTTACTCCAAGAAGCAAGGTACACTTCCTTCAGAACTATGATGGTAGTTGCTTCCATGATGAAGTAAAGACAATCCTTCCTTAATGGTATGATTGGGGAAGAGTTTTACATCGAAAGGATTTGAATTTGAATATAGATGGACTCATATATGTAAGTTGAAGAAGGCCCTCTATGGCATGAAGCAAGCTCCTAGAGATTGGTATGGAAGGATAGACAGTTTCCTGTCAATTATGGGCTTTACCAAGAGTAAAGCTGATCCTAACCTTTATCTCAAGGTTGTAGAAGATGAACCTGTCATCCTGTTATTATAAGTGGATGACTTATTCTTGACAGGGAAGGAGAAACAGATCATGGAAAGCAAGAAGAAACTAGCAGAAGAATTTGAGATGAAAGACCTTGGGTTAATGCACTATTTCCTAGGTCTGGAAATATGACAAAGTTCAGAAGAAATATTTCTCAACCAAGGAAAGTATGCGGTAGAGATATTGAAGAGATTCAATATGTTGGAATGCAAATCCATGGCCACACCCATGGACTCCAACCTAAAGTTGTTAGTTGATGACTCATCAGAGTTAGTGGATGTGACTCATTACAGACAGATCATTGGGTCATTAATGTACTGAACAAATTCCAGACTAGACATTTGTTTTTCTGTGAACACCTTAAGTCAATATCTTGTTCAACCAAGACGGGTTCACCTAGTAACCGCAAAACATTTGATGAGATATCTGAAAGGGACTTTAGACTTTGGTCTATACTATGATGGTAGCCATGAGTATAGATTGTATGGATACACAGATGCATATTGGGCTGGAAGTATCTCAGACAGGAAAATCACATTAGGTAGATGCTTTTGTTTGGGGTCTGCTATGAGTTCATGGTTTAGCAGGAAATAGTCTAGTGTTTCTCATAGCATGGATGAAGCAAAATAAATAGCAGATTGCTCTGCTAAGTTGTGAAGTCATATGGCTTCGGAAGCTAATATCAAGTCTCTTTGACCTGAAGATGGATACTACAATGATTCTATGTGATAACCATATTTGTGATAACAGAGAACCTTGTGTTCTGATTGTAACACATAAAAATTCGGTATTTTTACATACGAGATAAGATGTAGATTATTATGTTTCAGTATTCCCATACTAAAGAAATAGGTGATGTTTCAGTATTTACATACTGTAGATGTAGATGATGATGATTCCATATTTCTATACTGAATATATAGATGATGATGCTTTCAGTATTCACATACTGGAGATACATATGGTGATAGTTCAGTATTCACATACTAAAGATGTAGATGATGATGGTTTGAATGATGATGTATTGATGAAGCCTCTGTCTCGGGTAAAGTTCGAACACTTTCGAGACAAGCTTGGTGTTGTTCGAAAAGACCTTCCTTGAAAGGGGGAGTAGTGATGTTGCAGTGGGATTGTATCATCCCTGGGAACTTTCCCTAAAGTGATCCGGAGACCTCGGTCCTCAAGAATGAAGAGGGATTGTATCATCCCGGGACATCTGTCCAAAATAGATCCGATGACTTCGATCTTCATGAATGTGGTTGGATTGCATCATCCCTAAACTTCGATTCAAAATGTATCCGGAGGTCTCGGCCCCCGTGAATGTGGTGGGATTGCATCATCCCTAAACTTTGGTTCAAAATGTATCTGGAGGTCTCGGCCCCCGTGAATGTGGTAGGATTCCATCATCCCTGAACCTCGGTTCAAAATGTATTTGGAGGTCTCGGCCCCCATGAAAGTGGTAGGATTGCATCATCCCTGAACTTCGGTTCAAAATGTATCCAGAGGTCTCGTCCCCCGTGAAAGTGGTGGATTAAATCATCCCTGAACCTCGGTTCAAAATGTATCCAAAGATCTCGGTCCCCATGAATGTGGTAGGATTGTATCATCCTTGAACTTCGGTTCAGAACGGATCCAGTGACTTCGGTACTCGAGAACGTGTGTTGATCCTGTAATTCCTAGAGGAAGGATTGTCTAAGTTCCACATATGTGTTGATCCCGTAATTCTGAAAGGAAGGATCATTAGTAACTCCGTAAAGACCTAAATCCCATAATTCCAAAAGGAAGGATCATTGAATTGATCCTGTAATTCCAATAGGAAGGATTGTCTGAGTTCCATAGATGTGTTGATCCCATAATTCCAATGGGAAGGATTGTCCGAGTTCCACATCTGTGTTGATCCCGTAATTCCGAAAGGAAGGATCGTTAGTAACTTTGTAAAGACCTAAATCCTGTAATTTCGAAAGGAAGGATCATTGAATTGATCCCGTAATTCCAATAGGAAGGATTGTCTGAGTTCCATAGATGTGTTGATCCTGTAATTCCAATAGGAAGGATTTTCTAAGTTCCACAAATGTGTTGATCCCATAATTCCGAAAGGAAGGATCGTTAGTAACTCCGTAAAGACCTAAATCCCGTAATTCCGAAAGGAAGGATCGTTAGTAACACCGTAAAGACCTAAATACCGTAATTTCGAAAGGAAGGATCATTGGTAACTCCGTAAAGACCTAAATCTCGTAATTCCGAAAGGAAGGATCATGTTTATCTTTTGATGATGTTGATGTTTTTATGATGATGATGATGTACTGATTGAAAGATCAGAATATGATGATGATGATGTTTCTCTGATCGAAAGATCAGAAGTTGCTGATGATGATGATGTTCTCTGATTGAAAGATTAGAATATGATGATGATGATGTTTCTCTGATCGAAAGATCAAAAGTTGCTGATGATGATGTTCTCTTATCAAAAGATCAGAATATGATGATGATGATGTTTTCTGATCAAAAGATCAGAAGTTTCTTATGATTATGATGTTGCTGATGATGATGATGCTTTTCTGATCGAAAGATCAGAATGCGATGATGATGATGATGTTTCTGATCAAAAGATCATAATGTGATGATGATGGGATCCTAATGATGATGATGCCATATTATCAAATTATGATGATGATGACGTACTGATCGAAAGATCAGAATATGATGATGAGTTGATGTTAGAGTATGATGATGTTCGGTTGATGATGTTTCTGATCGAAAGATCAGAGGCTGATGATAATGATGATTCTGATTGAAAGATCAGAATGTGATGATGATGATATTTTGATGATGATGATGTTGATGTTTTCATGATGATGTTTCTGATCGAAAGATCAGAGTATGATGATGATGTTGTTGCTGATCAAAAGGCCAAAGTGTTGAAGAAGATGTTGCTGATTGAAAGGTCAAAGTGTTGAAGATGATGTTGCTAATCGAAAGGTCAAAGTGCTGAAGATGATGTTGTTGATCAAAAGGTCAAAGTGCTGAAGATGTTGCTGATCGAAGCAGTCAAAGTACTGATGATGCTGAAGAATAAAGATTGAATATGAAGACTATATGATGTTGAAAAGATTCCAATGACTTATAGATGTATCAACCTGATGATGTTGATGATGTCCTCTATCTCTCTCCTATTATTGTTGTTGTTGATGTTGTTATAGAATACCCTTCTCTTAAGGGGGAGTGTTGAAATATTGTAACTTCGAATAATATTCTATATGTATTTCTTTGTGGTCCCCGATGGTCCTACCGGGAGAACCACTTGTATTACTTTGTACCGCGATGCTCCTAATTGGAAGAAATAATAAGAGTAATGAGGAAGTCCCCTCTAATTGTAAAGGTGGGTCATTAGCACCCCAGTGTGGTTACTCAAGCCTACATGATTAATGCGAGCCTACATGACAGATGATTTAACTTAAGTGAACGGATGAATATAAATAGAGGTGTAGTGCTCCTCATTTAGGACACACACTCTCACTTGTGTAGTGCATTAGTGGAGAAGAGAAGTAGCTAGAGAAGGAGGAGGATCAGGCTTTGATCTCCTTGCTGGTTTTATCTTTTATCTTTTTGGGAATATATATTGAGGAAGCTTTTGCTGGGTTTTTCCCTTTAGGGTTTTCCCAGGATAAATATTTGTGTTCCTTTTGTATGGTTGTGCTTGTCTATATTTTAGTGATCCTATTTATATGCTTTTGTTATGAAAAATGAAATGAAATACTGATGTCTTAGCTAAACAGATGAAAATTTTAACACATTTGTGGTGTTCTTCAAACTCCCTTATGGATGATTTAGTTCGTTTAAGAATCTTTCAGTGAACTTTGATCGCTACAGCTGCGAAATGGTATATTGAACTTCTGCAACACTTGTTTGTGGATTTTGGATCGTTGGCAACTGTATTTCTTACACACTTTCAGCTCCCTATTCATTATGAAATAGGTACTGATCTCTTAACTTCTCTGTGACAGAACGCATCCACCCACATATCCGATCATATCCATGAGTGGAGAAGGCAGAGAAGACTTATTAAGGCTCCTATTCTGGATCAGTTATTAGCTAATTGGTTTACCAAATCTTTGTTGCCTCTGATCACCCAATATGTGGCTATGGGCGGTGTCATTACTAAAGAGAAAGCCATTAGTCGAGCCAAGTATCTGGACTTGGTCTATTCCCAGTCTAGAACTTTATATGTCTTGATTCCTCAAGCTCTTCTCCCAAGCACCAATCTTGCAAAACCACAAACAGAAGTCCCTGTTGATGGGATTGTTGGTTCAATCTAGTCCCCATTAGTAGCAAAACTTGCCAAGAAACCCCAAATTGCCACCCCTACTTCTTCGACTCCCAAGGTTTCCGCCGAGGTTAATTCTATTTAGAGTATTCCAACCTCTGGAAATAATAAAAAGAAAGGTAAAAGTAAAAATAAAAAACTTGGAAACCAACAGGAGAACCCAAAACCAACCAACAATGATAATGATAAAGGCAAAAGAAAAGAAAAATATCCATGTTTGCTATGCGGAGATGATCATTTCACAAAAGAGTATACCTGCCGAGATGAAATCACCCAATTTTTGAAAACAAATCCCACACTTGCAGTTCTCATGGATCCTTTTCCCTCTCAACAACAACTGATAGACCACATGTCTAATAAGGGAAACTCTAGTTCGTCAGAGGAAATTCATATGATGTCCTTAGATTCCATTAGTATGAAAACTCAAAGTCATAATTATGACAAACCCATGGACAAGAAAGAAGACCTTTTTTCTTCAGGGAAAGCTCCCTCTACTAGTTCTCCTGAATCCTCGTCTATAGTCCCCTTAACCATAAAGAATCCCACCCTTGATATGATTTTGCGTCCACCCAAGAGTACTCTTGGGAAGGCTATTTTTTACCCTAATTCCCGAGCTACTCAATTTTATAATGTAGTTGAATATCTCGCTTAGGCACCATGTGCAATGTCTACCTTGGAAGTGCTCCAAATTTGTCCTACACAATGCAAAAACCTATTAACTGCATTAGGAGCTTTAGACCTAGACAACTATAATTCAATTCGTCTCAATGTCAAGAACTATAAGTCTATAATACCTCACAACCTTGCTTTCTAAATCATTGCAAAAGTAGTAGAAAAGAAAGTATTTAGGACTGTCTTAGACGAAGGAGCTTCAACCTCGGTTTTGTCCCTATCTTGTTGGAAAGCTATCGGCTCTCCTGAGCTTGTAACATCACCTATGACTCTAAAGGCCTTTGATGAATGAGGTTTCTATCCCCACGGTCTCATATGAGCCCTTGCAGTCAAGCTTGGGGGAAAAATTGTTTCTATTCAAGTAGAAGTAGTGGACACCCCATTAGATTAAAACCTCCTTCTAGGAAGAAATTGGTTTTATGCCATGACTACTGTCGCTTCGACATTATTCCAAACAGTCCAATTTCCACATCTAGGGAGAATTGTTACCATTGATCAGCTTGATTTTTGTATGGTGGATGTTACAACCTCTACAGCTAATAACATCCCTATGTTAGGTCAGTCCCCTCCTCCTTACAATTTGATTGGGGTAGGCATGTTGAAGGATTCATCCCTTATGGGGATTTTTCTTTCCACTCCTCCTAACACAGACACAGCGACAGTGAATATGATTGCGTCATATGATTGTGAGCCCAAGGGCAAACAAATTTTTTAGTCCACCTCGTTAATTCTACGTGAAGAAATGTACAACACCATTCAAACCCTTTTCGATGATCACACCGATGACCTTCATCTGGTGGCTTCGGATCCTTACCACCTACCTTACTGGTTAGAACCATCTCTTCCTATTTTGTATTATCTCTTCGAGACATTTCCTTTCTATGAGTCCATTATGGAGATTATGAATACGAATGAGTCCATTTGGGAGTATCACCATCATAGATCCATGTTCCTCCCCAACACCAGTTCGGTTAACCATGACTTTGCATCCTTTTTTTCCACTGATATTGTCAAAGCACCTCAAAGTCCTATATTGTTGCAAGACACAGATTCTAAAGGAAACCTTTGCAACATTACTCAGACAAATCCGATTGATATATCATCCAAGCCCCGTGCCATCGAGCATGTTCACGTTGGGAAAAATTGCTTGGCAGATGAATCTGAAGCATACAAGGCACTTTTCAAAGAATTCCACGATATTTTTGCCTAGTCTTATGAAGAAATGTCGGGGATAGACCCATCGATTGTGGTCCATGAAATTAAAACGTATCCCATAGCTAAACTTGTTAGGAAAAAACTAAGTCAAGTCCATCCACAGAAGGCCGCAGCTATTAAAGCTGAGATAGAGAAACTTCTCAAAGATGGGTTTATTTATCCCATACCCCTGATGGAATGGGTATCGAACATTGTCCCTGTCAATAAAATGTAGGGCACCATTAGAGTCTATATCGATTTTAGAGAATTGAATAAATCTTGTACCAAGGACAACTTTCCTACTCCACATATCAATCAGATTATCAACAACTGTGTTGGAAGTGTCATCTTCTCATTTATGGTTGGATTTTTTGGCTATAATTAGATTGAGATATTACCTACCGATCAGCACAAGACAACATACATTTTCCCATGGGGAACCTTTGCATATAGGAAGTTACCTTTTGGATTGAAAAATGTTGGAGCCACTTTCCAGCATGCGATGTCCTATGCGTTTCATGATATTAAACATATTGTTAAACCATACCTTAATGACCTCCCTGCTCATTCATAGCGATGGGAGGACCACCCTGGTCATCTTAAAGATATTTTCCTGAAATGCTGTCATTATAATATATGAGTCAAGCCACATAAATGTGTTTTCTGCGTTGAGACGGGACGCCTATTAGGTTTTGTGGGCTCTAAGGATGGAATCTAGATAGACCCTTTGAAAATTGCTACCATTTTAGCTCTACCATCCCCAACCAATCTTCTCAAACTCCAAAGTTTGCAATGCAAGGAAAACTTTCTCCATTGTTTCATGTGTAATTTTGCAAAGAAAACGCACATTTATATGCGTCTCCTTAAGAAGGACACTCCGTTCTTCTGGGATGACCAAGCCCAACGTGCCTTTGATAATCCCAAACATGCTCTGACTCATTCACCCGTGATACACCCCCTGAATTATTCAAAGGACTTTCTCTTCTATATTGCTGCCTTCGCTACTACCATTGCTATGGTTTTGGTGCAGGAAAATCCCAACTCTCAGTAGCACGTGATTTACTATGCTAGTAAGAATCTTATGGATTCTGAAACCCAATATTCACGCGTCGAGAAGTTAGCATTGGCCACGGTTATTGCTGTACAAAAATTTCATCACTACATTTTGCTCCACACAACCACTGTATTGGCAGACCAGAACCCTATGTATTACATCCTGACGCATCAGGTGCTCGGGGGCAAGTAGTCCCAATGGATAGTCATAATACAGGAGTTTGATCTGGAATTTGCCAAAGCCACACCAAGGAAATCCTTGGTCTTTGCTAAGCTCATGTGTGATTTTCCCTATGCTTTGATGGAATCTGAGCCTAGGGATTCATTTCAAGATGAATTCCTATTCCTGATAAGCACTACTGACCCATGGTATGGAGATATGCTTATTTATCTCCAAACAAAAAGATTTAAGCCAAATCTATCCCATGATGATCGCCGCTATATCCGTCACCATGCGAAATACTACCTCATCCTAAATGATACCTTGCATAGATGTGGGATTTATTCTATTCTCCGACGATGACTCACCCATGAGGAAGATGAACATGTGTTGAATGATTGCCACTCTGGAGCATGTGGCGGTCATTTATCTGGGATGGCTACAACCCATAAAATCCTTCATGCTAGATATTTTCAGCCTTCAGTCTTTAAAGACTGTCATGAGGCTGTTAAGAAATTCCGACCTTGTCAACATTTTTATCCCAAAAAGTGCTCACATCCCGCTCTGCTACACCCCGTCATTATCGTTGGCCCATTTTCCAAATGGGGGATTGATTATATGCATTGTAAGCCTACCTTAGTCGAGGGGCATGGTTACATCATCATAGCCGTTGACTATTTTACAAAATGGGTTGAGACCATGCCTACATATGTGGAAGATGGTAGTACTGCCGCTCTCTTCCTGTTCAATCATATCATAGCTATATTTGGATTCCCACAGTCCATTGTTACTGATCACGGATCGCATTTTCGTAATGATGGAGGAACTAAGTGCCAAGATAGGTTTTCACCATGAAAAATCTATGCCATATTATCCACAAGCCAATGGTCAAGTAGAGGCCATTAACAAAGTTTTGAAAACTATGCTTCATCGGATGGTTGGAGATCTTAAATCCAAGTGGCACCACATCATTTTCTCCTCTCTTTGGGCTTACAGGACTTTGGTGAAAATAGCTACTTGTTTCACACCTTTCTAGCTTGTATATGGACTCAAAGCTGTCTTACCAATTCAATGTTAGATTCCATCCTTAAAACTTGCCATCAAACTTCTCCCAAACACTTCCTCAGAGGAAGAGATATTTTTGTACTTGAACAACCTTGACAAAACTCGGAGAGATGCTGCCTTGGCTAATGAGGCACATAAGAAATGCGCCAATGCACAGTATGATAAATTTGTCCAATCTCATGCCTTTAACGAGGGTGACCTAGTTTTTACTTACGACCAGAGATATGACAAACTAGGGAAAGGAAAGTTCGAGTCCATTTGGTATGGTCCTTTCGTCATTTCTAAAGTTTTAGAGAAAGGGGCCTATGAGCTTGTTGACTATGATGGAATCCCTTTAAGGTAACCTTGCAATGGGTTGTACCTAAAGAGGTACTATGCCTAGGTATTTCTTAGATAGTATCTTGTATATATGTATATTGCTTGACTTCTAGTGTGCTTTCAATATTTTCAATCTGGTTTTGAGTTTATTGTTCGCATCTGTTTATACCATGTTTTGGTCATGCAGAATAGATAGCTTTCTATGACTTCACTGATGGTGCTTTCCACCACACCTTGAATCTTGCCTTAGCTTCTTGGGTCCTCTATTCCCCAGCTGAATATTTGGTCAGTTTAGGAGCAGTTTGTATTGGTCCCGCTACCAACAACATCGCTGAGTATCGAGCAGTCATAGGTCTTGTGACTGAACCTGCCTCCCAATATGTTCACATTTTGGTAGTCTTGATGGACTCATAACTCATGGTTTGTCATCTAAACCATGTTTATACCATTATAAATCCGGTGCTTCTCCGCCTCTTCCGGAGGGTACGCTTGTTAGAAAGGTCATTCGAAACCATCACCTATAGGCATATCCCTAGGGATTATAATGTAGTTTCTCACTCATTAGCTAATTACATCCTAGATTGGCATATTTCCCATTCATGACATTAAAATCAAATATGGTTCATTGTAAATAAACAATTAAAGACACATAAAACTCATGTAAAATACATACACCATTTGAGACATATAAACACCAAGTAAAAGTATGTATATATATATATATATATATATATATATATATATGAACATGCTTACAAAAAATAGGTCACAAAATATCATCTGAAGCATGTAGGCTTTCAGGTAAAAATCACCATATAAAATCCTGAAGCTATCAGCTTTCAGTAGATACATCATGCATACATCGTCTAGTGATGCTCGTGGTAGCACATTACTGCCCGAGCTACTCTACATAGTAGTCTACTAAACTGACCCGGTACTCCTATTGTAGTTCTCTGATACCTCAGATGGAGGTCATCAATGAAAGCGTCAGGGATGTCTAGGATCAACCTCTCCAGGTTTTCCTCTAACTCCCTGGTCACATATTCACCATGTGGTACGAAGCAGGCTCCAGCTCGTCAATCCAATGGGGGAGCTCCCATAGGTTGTGCTGCTCCAACGTCTGCATGAAAATATTCAGGTCTCGTTACTTATCATAAAAAATATAAAACATTAAAAAACATAAAACATTAAAAAACATAAAAACACTATTTCCATTTTAGGGTTTCTTGCTTCTTACCGATGTCACCCCACTGTCCACCAGGTGGGAGCGGTAGATCAGGGTCTTCATTGAAGTCTATACCTCCATAAGCATAATCCTCCACCATGAGGATCCGATCTCTCAGCCATCGGAAGAACGGGTCACCAAACTTCACCTTCCCCCTGCTCGCTCCAGTATGGGCCCTAATTTGGACCCACCTCTACATGCGAGGGTCTCGTGCTCTCAACTATGTAAATACCACATGGGGTCTCATCTGTGGTACCTGCTCGAAGAAGAAGTAGGCTAGGATGGAACCAAAAACCAACTGCTTCAGTTCCCCCTGCCAACACTTGGTCAGCTGATCCTTGAATATTGGAAGCAGGGCTTCTGCCCATTTGAATATTGTAGGTGCCATGGCCTTTATGGCATAGATCATGTGTTCCCTAGAATCCTGGTGCACTCCCTGGATTCCTGCCACTCTCTGCATCGTAAATAATACAGTCCATAGAGGTCCATCCATCACTGCCTTTATGGAAATTTTCTTCCCCTATGTCCTTGTCCCTGGAATACAGTGACGGTCTATCAATTCTTGTGTGGTAATATCCCTTCCTCGGGAACCTGTCAGCGAGATGGGGGAACCCCGTCTTGAAAGTCTAGTCAAGAAGTAGATATCCTCCACCACAACTGTCAGAATATGAGCCCCAACCTCAAATTGTTGTTTCTCCGGATTCCACATCCGGAGTTAATGCTCAAGCAATCACTCATGTGATACCATGCTGGGAGTTTGGAAGAATTTTAGGAGTCCATAGTCTCAAAATATGGCTATGAAACCTGCATTCCTCTCGGCAAAAGTGTCATCATTATCATGTTGTATTTCCTTCCATATCACCATTTTTTATCAGCAAGAGTGTGCCAAAAACAATCACAAGACCCATTAGAATCTTTCTTAATCATTTAAATCAAGATAAATGATCTAGTTTTTCTTGTGTCAATAGTTTTATATCTTCACGGCCAGCACTATTGGCTGGAATACTTCACCTCCTGTGGATAGCAAGGTGTTCCACTGGTCTGAATGGTTCAGATCGAGAACAAATAGAGGACAGAGGTTGAATACTCTCCCTAGATGCTGTAGATATCTGGAATACAAGGCTTTGACATTTCACCTGTGTACCTGCAAAAAAGCTCAACACAAAATGAATCAAAGAAACCAAAATATGATCTACTAATCTATGCTAGTGACTAAGGAATATAGCAACATATATATGTGAAATCACAACAACAACATCATATGTGGGACATAAATCAACTTGGATTAGAAATATGAAGAAGTTTACAACCAAGCCTTAGTGTTGAAATGCATCTCCATGAAACTAGCTCTTCATCCCAAAAAGCTCTGACTATAGCTCTCTATGCTCTCTCCAAATGATCTTAGGCCAAGAATTAATCCAACAGCATAACAATACCTTTAATGTTCCCTCATCAACCACGGATATGAGCTCATATTTATAGGGCTTTAATGGATAGATATGGTTGAGAAATTAGTGGGTGAGGTGGCCTCTAGGATCCTAGGATGAGGGATCTCAAGATCAACCAACCCACAACAGTAGGGATAAGACAGTACATGAGGCTTATCATCTAGAATCCTCGAGAAACTTCTCTTTTTTCCCTTTTTACCCAGGGTACTGCTCTTCTCCTTCTATGACAAAGCGGTTCTGGTAATAACTGCCTATGGACCAAGGGAAATGGGTGGTGGCACTGCTTGTGGATAACTAATGAAAGGAGGTGTGAGCAAGGGTACCGATCCTAGATAAAGGGGCATGTGCGATGTGGGAATTTGTATGACAGATTGATGAAAAACTATTTAGTTTCCACTCCAGAAGCTGGGATTCAGGGCAAGTAGGTATGTCAAATGTCTTATCACATGATGGTGACAGGATTTTGGTATAACAGGATGCCCCCTAAAGCATGAGTCTTAGAGTGATACGATAAACAAGAGCTTTGAGAACAAGTTGTCACCAAGAGATGAAAATGTCGGATTGATTGGAGTATGCAGTCAAGTAGGCATCTGTAGTACATCAGTATGTTGACTCATAGACACAAGAAACCAAACTCATAGCTGCAGACCAATACAAGGTAGATCCATGAGTGGAATAAACAAGCATGGCTACTAGAGTACAGCATAGATCCATGTGATACAAGACTCAAACTTGGACATAGCTACCAGACATACAACGTAGATCTATTTCATACAGATGGAAATTTGAGCATAGCCATGACCATACAAATGTGGATCCATGCTAGATATACAAAGCTCCATAGCAACCTGGGGAAAAAGCAATGAGCGATTTTAAAAAAATGCCTAGGGTCTTCATCTTGTCTTCCACAAAGTACGATTCTATCCATGTGATTACAATGATCTGAATTCAAACATGGTAGAAACCACTTGATTACCGTCCAATGATGTGAACCATTAACAAGTGTGAGGGAGATCACCGTTAATGTCAATGATTCCCAAGGTACCCTAGTACAATCTACTGAGTGCGAATAGATGTCCTAATGTCGAACACCCAGTCAATTCTATCGATCAAAGGTCAATGATGTGAACCTATGTCGAGAGGGAGAGAATATGTCATTAAGGTATACAAATCTCAAGGTACTAAATATTGCTTCTAAGACTATTTCCCGGATGATGAGCTGATGTCGACGGGAATAGTCTCGACGAAGGAGGGCCATGATGAGTCCCACATCGACGACACGAAACTTGAAACATAGTTCTGGAATTATGTGAATGTAGTAACCATATGACTAACTCAAAGATACAAACACAAAGATTGTGTAGACTGCAGAGGTAAAACTTCTTCAAATCCCCTTTAAACATTGGGAAACATGACAAAATGACTTGGTAGCATGACTAGACAGGATAGATACACAATGCGACAGTGGACAATGCATTCTTTTGAAAGACTCAAAGGATTGACATGACTCATGAAAGTGGATTGTCACAGAGATCAGCTGAATACCCAATTGACTGACATGATTGTGTAGACAAGTGCCATGTTCAAAGGTAACAACAAACAACTACCATTATTTACAAAATGATTCCCTTCCCATTTCCCCCCATCATGATTGATGAGTGCCTCTTTTCGGTTTTACGAGTTCAAAGAGGGTAAAAAACACTCGATATAGCTTGTCAAAAGACAAGTCCAGTCTCATATGTTTTATGAACCTGAGAGAGGAGGGGTTCATTCCCAAAATGAGTCTCTCAATGTTTAATTTAACGAGTCCACTGAAAGAAAAATTGGCATCGTTCATGTTTAGAGAGTCTGAACGAATACAGAAGAAAACTCCATGGGGTTCCTTTTTCGTATGATTTAGTCTCTAAGGCCCAAAAAAATGTAAAATCATGCCTTAGAGAACTTTTCCAGTCATGATTGGCTGGAGCGATCCTTTTTTGTAAATAGTCTAATCTGAACCGAAAAAGAGATAACCTACCGTCAGATGGATGACTCTTCAAATAATTTAACGAGCATGAAGAAGACAAGATCGCTCAATGATCTTTTCGTGTTTAGGGATCCTAAAAAGAGTTTAAAGAGGACTCCATTAGAATTTTTTCATGTTTGAATCCAGAGCATGAAAAATTAATAAACTAAGCTCAAACCACTCTTCATGTTTTAACCAGAGCATGAAAAAATGAAAAGTAAGCTCAACACCATCTTACTGTTTTTAGCGAGCTCGAATATCAGTTGAAAGAATGCTTAGGGATTGGTTTCATTTTTACGCAAGCTCGAAACCAATGGGTAAACTATGCTTGAAAAAACCCATTAACATGATACACAGAGGTTGGAATATTTCCCCCAGCATGATTGATAGCGAAGCTTACCCCTAGCATGGTTGCTAGCGGCTCGACATGCCCCCAAGCTTCGTTTCATTAGACGATTCTTCTTCCATACCCAACCTAAAATCCTGGTTACTAATGTGAAAATGTTCACCAGGGGGGTAGGAAGAATGAGAATCAGGTAGGTGAAAAGAAGGTTCAAGTTCTAACACTAAAGTCAAGACTCAACTCAAGGGAAGGGGATCTGTTTCATTTTTACGCAATCTTGAAATAGAAGGTAACTATGCTTGGAACATGGTCTCATTTTTATGAAAGATTGAAACCAAAAGGTAAACTATGCTTGGAACATGATTTCATTTTTATGCAAGCTTGAAACCAAAAGGTAAACTGTGCTCAAGGAAACCTACTTCATTTTTTTTAACGAGCTTGAAATAGAAAATGAACTATGCTCAGGAATGATTTCATTTTTATGCAAGCTTGAAACCAAAAGGTAAACTATGCTTGAGGAGATCCATTTAATTTTTTAACAAGCTTGACATAGAATGGGAACTTTGCTCAGGACATGGTTTCATTTTTATGCAAGCTTGAAACCAAAAGGTAAACTATGCTTGAGGAGATCCCTTTTATTTTTTAACGAGCTTGACATAGAATGGGAACTTTGCTCAAGAAAAAACTGACATGATGGTTAGAACCTGACATGATGGTTAGGTGCTATTTCATTTTTTAACGAGCTTGACATAGAATGGGAACTTTTCTCAGGACATGGTTTCATTTTTATGCAAGCTTGAAACCAAAAGCATAAACTATGCTTAAGGAGTGGTTTTATTTTTTAACGAGCTTAACACCAGAAGTAAACTATGCTCTAGACATGGTTTCATTAGTATGCAAGCTTGAAACCAAAAGCGTAAACTATGCTTAAGGAGTGGTTTTATTTTTTAACGAACTTGAAACCATAGGGTAAACTATGCTCTAAAACATGCTCCTACCCAACATGATATCCAGAGGTTGGTAGGTTGCCCCTAATTCATAAAATCTAGCGGCTTAGCTCCATTATAATGTCCATAGACTAGAGTCGTGCCCCACCATTTTACCTATGATGGGAAGAAGCTAACTAGAATAAGGGGAAGGAACCACAAGAACATGTGAAACATTCAGGGTAGTCTGATTACTGGGAGTCACATGATGGTCAGGTGTAACAAAAGAAAGCTGATCAATGGTCACAATATTCCCATCATGGGGAAAATGCATAACTCTAAAGAGTGTGGACACAACATCCTTCATGGCATAATCATAATCACGTCCAAGGAGCAAATTGAAATCTAAAGGACCTTGGACTACCATAACATCAATACAGACAATTTTCCCATCTAATGTAATAGGAAAATGAGGAAGGATCCCTAAAGGTGCATTAGGCCTTCGATTAAAAGCTAGTATCTGATTGGTGGATGGCATAAGCTGAAGAGAGCCTAAAGCTTGCCAAGCAGTTGAGGATAGAATACTAACAGAAGCCCCTTCATCAACAATAGTGTGAAGTATCCGCCTAGCAGTAACATTCACAACTATCTGGAAAGGGACACTCGAATGAAGACGAGACTCTGTTAGGTTACTCCAGTCAAAGGAAATAACCTCACTACTCGAAGAGGGCTCTGTCGAAATAGAAAAGATTTCCTCTTGTCAAGAACAATCAGAACAAAGCGTAAAAACATCAGCAGGTTTGAGTTCATTCTCTACTGGAAGAGAAGAACAAGACGAAGATTTGGTCAAAGAGACTACTTCAGTCTTAACATTCTCTAATGAAAGAGTAATATCGGGTGGAAATGACATCGACTCGACCACTTTAACTTCACTCTCCAAAGGAAGAGTGGGATCAACCATAGATAAATATGAATCGACCACTTGGTCAACCAGTGGGGGATCGAGGGATAATTTACTATCACTTTTTGGAATCACCTATTGATGATCAGTAATATTTTCCAACCAACACGAAGCTTCATCCATGCTTGGACAAATAAAAGTACGATGCATAGCCTTGCACATCAAACAAGGATACAAGACTTTACCCTTATGACCTTTTACCAATGGGTCACTGGTTGAGGGAGTATCGTCAACATGATGATCAGAGGTTGATGACACATATGGTTTGGATATTTTATACCACTCTTCTTGTACACAGGAGAGACCAGGGAACTCCTTAAAAAGGTGGTACCCCTTGCAAATATTACAAGGAAACTTGGGTTTTTCAAGTGTTCTCTTAGAACGAGCACCATCAAGAGCAGATGGTTGCTGTTTTTTCTCTTTCTTATCCTTCTTCTTTTTACTCTTCCTTTTCTTCTTATTCTTAACCACATGACTACTAACCATAGAGCTTTGTTCAAGCGAAGAAGAAGAAAGAGGCAAAGCCACAACTGACAAAGAAGGAGCAGGATTAGGTTGAGGATGATCCTCTCCTAGAGGAGAGGTGAGGTTTGAGACATTAGGTGTAACAAGAATTACTGGATTAAACATCCATACCGGTAATCCTATAGTTAATCTAGGAAGACTTAGAGTGGCAATAAAGGGAGGACCAATACCTTCACTTGGAGGGAATACAAAAGGTACACCTTGGAAAGGGACCTCTTGAGTGGTAGTCCCAAATGAGGATGCCATCTCTATACTCTCTAATAACCCCTTAATTGCTACGCACAAGCAAGTACTACTCAAACTAAAAGCAACAAGCAAACATGTGAAAGGAGTGGATAAGATTCAGGAACCTCACAGGACATTCCAAAAGGATAACTTAGATGGTTTGAGGATTCCTAGAAGGGTCACTCGATATACGCAAGGTACGAGGGAGCTCAAATCGGTAGTAGTGTTGTCTAATTCATAACCATATAGAAGGTTCATTCGAATATACAATCGAGTATGTGAAGTACCTTTCTATATACCTCAAGGGTACGCGAAAGGCCATTTGATATACTGATGGTACGTGGAAGAACCGCGCAAGTCCTGGGATGTAATGCGTACAAATAACGATAGCTCCTATGCTTAACGATGCCCAAACACATCTCTAACTTATCACTCAAATTGCTAAAAGTTTTAACCTAGTACTACCGTTAATTTTATCTTGTGCGTTTAGGTGGAACCATGGAGTGAAAACTTGAAATTAAAGAAGATGCACACTGATCTATATGATAATGCAAGTTTTCCTCTTCAATGAAATTCTACCGAAGAGAGGGAGAGAGATTTACTTTTCTTTCCAAAAATGCACACCCAAATGCAAATGAAATTCTATATTTTCAAATGAAAAGTGAAATATCAATGCACCCCAAACAATCTTCAAAGCAAAAAAAAAGAGATCTAGAGAATATATAACATAAATCAAAATGTTTCCTATCTTTTCATGCTTGAAAAAGACGCATAAAAACTCAATGGAAAGAATATTTCACTAACGTTTCCAAACAAATATAACTCTAATGCATGCAAAGCTGAAAACAGATATGTCTTCTCAATGAAAGTAAGATCTAGAATTTCAAACAATCATGCACAAAACAAGAATAAAGTCATTCAACAAGCTTGCAGATAAAGCAAAAGAGAGAGAAAACTAAAACTTCTCTTTGAAATAGACAAGGAAACGAAGAACCAATCTTTCATACCAAGAACTGAAAAAATCACCATGCAAAAGGAAACAAGAATCACTCCAAGCAAAGAAAGACTCAAAACAACATGGATCACTCATGCATTCGAAGTCCAAAACAAACCACAACCTACTCATGAAAATGAAATGTAGATTTCCAATTCCAATGATTAATATCTATAGAAAAGAGCAAGAGGTTTCAAGCAAAGAAAATAATACAAAATCTAATACAAGAAACACAAACTCTCTTTGAATGCGGAAAGAAAACAACAATCAAAGCGACTGTAGAATATACAATTCATTTTCATCAAAAAGTAAGCCAAAAACACACAAAAAATCAAAATATAGAGTCTGGAATAGGGCCTACCCGGCACTGCGTAGATGAAGCTGTTGACAGGTAGTTTTGAGGCAGAACTGCTTCTTGCTCACTGGATTCAGGTGGTGGCACCGCGTATGGCTAACTAGACTCAGGTGGTGGCACCGCTTCTTGCCAAAGGCACATCTACGGTTCCCTGTAAAAATACAAAACACAAAGAGAATGAAGGAGCTAGTCATAAAAAGGCTAGATCAAGGCAAATACTATTGAATTGAGTATGGAAACAGAGCATAAAAGACCAAAATGACTCATATCTGAACGGATCTAGAAATTTCAAACCCAAATAATGCAAGTCAGAAAGCAGATCTCACTGAAGAGAGTTAAAGAAAATGGAGCCTGGATTTAGACAAGAGTTGCAGACTAAGGATTATCAGAACAACTAATATGCATGCTCCCCAATGGAGTCGCCAGATTTGTTGGCTGGAATATTTCACCTTTTGCGGACAGCAAGGTGTTCCACTGGTTTGAATGGTTCAGATCCAGAACAAATAGAGGACAGAGGTTGAAGAATCTCCCTAGATGTTGTAGATATTTGGAATACAAGGCTTTGACAGTTCACCTATGTACCTGGAAAAAAGCTCAACACGAAATGAATCAAAGCAACCAGAATATGAACTACTAATCTATGCTAGTGACTAAGGAATCTAGCAACATATATATGTGAAATCACAACAACAACATCATATGTGGGACATAAATGAACTGGATTAGAAATATGAAGAAGTTTACAACCAAGCCTTAGTGTTGACATGCATCTCCATGAAACCAGCTCTTCATCCCCAAAATCTTTGACTCTAGCTCTCTATGCTCTCTCCAAATGATCTTGGGCCAAGAATCAATCCAACAGAATAACAATACCTTCAATGTTCATCCTCAACCATGGCTATGAGCTCATATTTATAGTCCTTTAATGGATAGAGATGGTTGAGAAATTAGTGGGTGAGGTGGCCTCTAAGATCCTAGGATGAGGGATCTCAAGCTCAACCAACCCACAAAAGTAGGGATAAGGCAGTACATGAGGCTTATCATCTAGAATCCTCGAGAAACTTATATTTTTCCCTTTTTACCCAGGGTGTCGTGCTTCTCCTTCTATGACAGAGCGGCTCTAGTAATAGCCACCTATGGCCCAAGGGAAATGGGTGGTGGCACCGCTTGTGGACAACCGATGAAAGGTGGTGCGAGCAGGGGTACCTCTCCTGGATAAAGGGGCATGCATGGTGCTAGGAATTTGTATGATAGATTCATTAAAAACCATTTAGTTTCCACTCCAGAAGCTGGGATTTAGGGGAAGTAGGTATGTCAAATGTCTTATCACATGATGGTGACAATATTTTGGTATAACAGGCACTTCCTATGCGCCGTTGAAGACAGGCGGTGGCACCGCCTATGCACTTTGTTTTCAGCATGGTTCTAGCAAGGTACCATGTATCCCGCAAGGGATAAGTGTGGTTCCCATTCCCACGATTTTAGGACTTGGCATACAAGCCCAAAACACCATTCAAAATCAAAATTGAGACAATGAAAAGGAAGAGTAGGGTTTGAACTATTACCTAGAACTGACGGTGCTCGAATTCGATGGTGGAAACTCCCGATATCAGCAACTGAAGATCTGATTAGGAAAGTGCTCCAAATGCTTTCCACTATGGGTAAATAGTAAAATGATTTGATTTTTCACTATTTGCATGACTTTAAACACATTTTTTGGTTTTACATGCTATAGTTTTGATTTAAGATCGCTTATTACTCAAAATTTATCAGTCCTAATCCCTTAATCTTAGTTATTGGTGCATTTAACACTTGTTTTGAGTCATTGCAGGATAGGAGAACAGTAGCAGTAAAGTCTTGGGAGTTCATTTTTTACTTTTTCATACTACCATAAAATGGAAAAATTCATTGAGCATTTATTACGACACTTTGATCATGCTCTCTAAACCCAGTATTAAAGGTTTGAGTCCATTTTCGATTCTTTTCGGGCTCATAAAATATCTCATAGTGAAAAGAGACCTAATGGAGTCTTCTTTAAACTCTTTTTGGGCTCCTTAAATATGAAAAGATTGTCAAGCGATCTTGTCTTCTTCACGCTCATTAAAGCATCTGAAGAGTCGTCTCTCTGACGATAGGTTATCTCTTTTTCAATTCAGATAGACTATTTACTAAAAAGGAACACTCCAGCCAACCATGACTGGAAGAGTTCTCTAAGGTATGATTTTATACTTTTTCAGGCGTTAGGGACTAAATCATATGAAAAAGGACCCTTTGGAGTCTTATTTTTTGGTCGTTTAGACTCTCTAAACATGAACAATACCGAGTTTTATTTCATTGGACTAGTTAAATTAAACATTGAGAGACCTGTTTTTGGGAACGAACCCCTCCTCTCTCAGGTTTGTAAAACATATGAGTTTTGACTTGTCTTCGGACGAGCTATACTGAGTGTTTTTTACCCTCTTTGAACTCATAAAAATGAAAAGAGGCACTCATTAATCATGATGGGGGAAACAGGAAGGGAATCATTTTGCAAATAAATGGCAGTAGTTTGTCGTTACCTTTGAACATGGCACTTGTCTGCATATCATTTCAGTCAATTGGGTATTCAGCTGATCTCCATGACGACCCACTTTCATGAGTCATGCCACTCCTTTGATTCTTTCAAAATAATGCATTGTCCACTATCGCATTGTGTGTTTGTCCCATTTAGTCATGCTTCCAAGCCTTGTGTGTGCCGCCTGATGTTCAAAGGGAAGTTGAAGAAGTTTTTCCCATGCAGTCAAAATAGTCTGTGTCAGTACTTTTGAGTGAGTCTTATGGTTACTACATTCACATCATTCCAAAAATATGTTCCAAGTTTTGTGTTGTTGATGTGGGACTCATCATGGCTCTCCTTCGATGAGAATATCCCCATCGACATCAGCTCACCATCCGAGAAATAGTATTAGAAACAAAAACTTAGTACCTTGAGATATGTATGCCTTAATGACATATTCTCTTTCTCTCGACATAGGTTCACATCATTAACCTTTGATCGTTAGAATCGACTGGGTGTTCGACATCAGGACATCTATTCACACTCAGTAGATTGTACTAGGGTACCTTGGGAATCATTGACATCAATGGTGATCTCCCTCGCACTTGTTAACGGTTCACATCATTAGCCGGTAATCAAGTGGTAATTTCTACCATGTTCGACTTCAGATCATTGTAATCACATGGATAGAATCGTACTTTGCAGAATATGAGATGAAGACCCTGGGTATTTGTTTAAAGCGCTCATTGATTTTCCCCAGGTTACGATGGAGTTTTGTATATCTAGCATGGATCCACATTTTTATGGTCATGGCTATGCTCAAATTTGTATCTGTATGACATAGATCTATGTTGTATGTCTACTAGCTATGTCCAAGTTTGAGTCCTATATCACATGGATCTACACTATATTCTAGTAGCCATGCTTGTTTATTCCTCCCATGGATCTTCCTTGTATTGGTTTGCAACCATGAGTTGGTTACTTGTGTCCATGAGTAAAAAATATTGATGTACTACAGATTCCTACTAGATGACATGCTCCGATTGAGCTGATATTTTCACCTCCAAGTGACAACTTGTTCACTCAAATCTCTCGTTTATCATATCCCTCTAAGTCTCATGCTTTGGGGGGCATTCTGTTATACCCAAATCATGTCACCACCATGTGATAAGACTTTTGACTTACATGTTTTCCCTTAATCCCAGCTCTTAGAGTGGAAACCCATGTTGTTTGTCAATTCTACATGAAAATACTCAGCATCGTGCTTTCCCTGTGAACTATGAGCGGTACCATTCTCACACTGCTTGCTTCTTGTTTTCCATAAGTGGTGTCACTACATGTGGCCTTTGGTCCATAAGTGTTTCTCATATAAACCACTCTGTCATAAGAGAAGACAAGCAATACTGTGGGTAAAATGGGAAAAATAGAATTTTCTCGAGGCTTATAGATCATGAGCATCGTTTCCTCCCTTATCCCTATCATTGTGGGTCAGTTGAGCTCAAGATCCCCCATCATAGGATCTTAGAGGCCACCTCATCCACAAATCTCTCAACTATTCCTATCCATTGAGCCTTATAAATACAAGCTCATGTCCATGGTTGAGGGGGAGAACTATAGAGGCATTGTTATGTTGTTGGATTGACCATTTGGCCCAAGCCATTGGAGAGCATAAAGAGAAAAGTTGGAGCTTATGGGGATGAATTTTTAGTCTCATGGAGATGCTTGTCGACACTAAGGCTTTATTGGTTGTAAAATTCTCCACACATATTTAATGCAAAGTTGATTTCCATCCCACATTACTATTGTTTTAATTTTGCATGTATATGTTGTTAGATTCCTTAGTCACTAACATGGATTATAAGTAGATGATTTTCTAGTAGATTTGATGTGTTTGCATCTTTGATCTATTTGCAGGTACACAGGTTCACTATCGAAGCAGCATTCCATGTGTCTACGACATCCAAAGAAGGTCTTCATCCTTTTTAGTTCACTCATTTGTTTTGGATCTGAATCATTCAGACTAGAGGAACAACTTCTGTCCGTAGAAGGTGAAATATTCCTAGTTACAGTCCCTGGTGTTCCTATCAAGAGAATAATTAATGTAATCAATTCATAGAGGTTAACCCTCCTTGTTAATCAGGGGGCAAAGTCCCCGCAGTTGTGGGGCACTAGGGTTATTATAATCTCCGAGAGATGTCAGCCCTGGTAAGTAATTTTCAAGTCAAAAATTAGTATAAATAGAGAGTGAGCCTATCTATTTTACACACACACTCACCCAGATATAGCGCATAGGTGAGAGAGAAGAAACTCGTTCAAGTGAGAGAGAGAGCAGTTGTTGGAGATCATCTTATTGTCTTTGGGTTTTACTGCTACCATTGGTGTTCATTATATCTCTGAGGAAGTTGTGTGGTTTTCTCCTTTATGGTTTCCCCGAGGAAAATATTTGTGTCCATTGTCTCTTGTGATTGATTGGTGTGCATGCTATTCTCTGAGATAAGATACTAAGATCATACAACTTAAATGATAAAAATATAACATTCACTGCCACTTTAAACACTGCAAAAAGAAAACTTAATGCGTGTACTAGAAAGTGTGTCTCTACATGGGAAAAAGGATCCCATGAAACCAAGAGTGGATTATCTTCTTCACTAAAGGAAATATTCCTTTCGATCATCCTCTTCCTTGGACAAATTCTCTTGAGAAGGTTCATCTCCTTAAACGGCGATGGAACCATGAATTCTTCCTTCCTTTATTTTTCTTGTATTGCAATCCTGTATGAAGTGATTTGCCTTTTTACAATAAAAACATATTAGTTTTGATTTGTCCATGCCTTTATGGACCTCTTTCTCCTTTGCACGAAAAGTGTCCTTGGGAGAAAATGGTTTTCTTTCTTTCTTGTTTCTTGTCTTGAGGGATATATTCTCCTCCTTAGTGCTCACCATCTTGTTCTGGATGCACCCTTCTTCTTGGATGCAATCATGCCAAAAGTATTTTGAAGTTGGGATGCTCTTCTCTTTCATTTGCCACAGAAATAAATGTCTCCCATGAGGAGGTAGTCTGTCGATTATGGTTTGTGAAAGATCATCCTCATCCATCTTCACACTGATGCTTACTAGTTGATCCTTCACTTGTGAAATATTTGTGAAGAATGATGCTACGGTCTCATCCTTCTCCATATTCATGTTTCACAACTTGTTCTTCAAAGCCCTCTTTTGAGTAGGGGCCTTATTATCATAAATATTTGTGAGTGTGTCAAAACACTCATTTTCCATCTTCAATGGTGTGATCACTAACATGAGGTTTTCCTTCACAGGACTCCTTTGCAACCAAAGGACTCTGATTTCTGTTGCTCTAATACTTATAAAGATATATCACCAGCATAACTTTTCTCTTCAATCTTGATTGATTAATTCCCTCCCCAAGGCCTCTATTTATACTAACCCTGATTGTTTCCAACTTAAAAAGTAGACAAATTGTAGAACCTTCTATTGTTCAGGATTAAGCACCCTTGTAACCTAGGGTTTGGGGTTACCGACTTACTACTAACCTTGCAGAAAATCAACTTTAATAGAGAACATAAAGGAAATAGGAAGAAAGTCTTCACTTACCCGATTATCGATGGTTGATCCAAGCTTGATCTTCTTTTGTTCCTCTTCTCTCCAAAGCTTTCAGGGATGCACCTCCTTCACCTGTAAAGAGAAAATTATCTAAGTACTATCTTATGCATGTATATATAAGAGGTTAGATAAAAAATATATCCAATACATAATCAAGAATATTCATTAACCGTGATACATGGAGATAGTCGCCTACGTAAATCAACACTTCGAAAAATAATATGGTAAGCTGGTTCAAGGGTAAATGCATCTCAAGTCATGCCCATCTATAGTGTTTTGGAAACCTTCAATCCTAAAATGTCCTTTTGTGTACCAACATAAGGAATGTCGGCACTCGTATGGAGAAGTGCCATTTGGGTTGATAACAGATGCCCCCTAATGTGTAAGGTTAGAGGGAAATGATGGCCAAAATACATTATAATCATTATCTTGGAGAACTCAGAAGTCCAATGGAGCAGAGGTAGTACTTGAAACAAATACATAATAATGTCATATACAAAGTCATATCTGAGGATTCTATGTTCAATATACTGGAACACTAAGTCCTTTAAAAAATTTGAGTACATCATATGATACAGGTACAAAACCATGTATATTACAAAGGTGGATCGAAGCCACAATATACAATAATGATGAGTCTTCAAAGATCTAGAAGCTGTGTAAGTGATCAAAACATACTCTTGCACAACTTAGTCCATAGATATGAACCTAAGGTCTTTGACATGATCAGATTCCCCAGGTATAACTGACAAGAGGAGGAGTAAGAAACTCGAAGTAATAGCTGAACTGAAAGTGAACATTGAGACATGAGTATCAGAAAAGATAGAGAGTGCCATGTTCAAGGAAAACATACTGCCACCGACTGAGAACCAAAAGAAAACTTCTTCCTTATGTTTCCTGTTAAATTTTAACGAGTCCAGGAAAATCAACTCAAGTCTCTCTTCATTTTTTGACAAGCTTGAAGAGAAGAGGGAATAATGCTTGATAGTGTTCTAATTCATGTATTTTATGAGCCTGAACTAGTACATTCTCACTTGGTGTTTTCATGTTTAGAGAGTCTAAAAACTCTGAAGAAGACTCCAGGGGGGTCCTTTTTTTTCCAATTTAGTCTCATGAGGTCGAAAAAGTATAAAACATACCACATAAGAACTCTCTTAACTCCTGTAGAAGAAAAGGTGAACCTTTTTCGTACTTAGTCAGGGAGGTCTGAAAAAGGTTAAATTACCACCTACCCAACGCTCCTTCGAGAGCAACATATAGCTTGAGTTTTACAAGTGTGAAGGAAATCAAGATCACTCAGAAAGATCCATTTGAGTACAAGAAATGGGGCTTACAACAATAAACTCGATGTTTTTTTCTTGGTGTTTAATGAGCATGACAAAGACATGAAGTACACTCGAAATATTTTTCATGTTTAGGTCCAGAGCACGAAAAAGAGAAAACTGAGCTCATATCGGGTGTTCCTTTTCTGTAAATTTAGTCCCTCAGGTCCGAAAAAGTGATAAACATATACCTAAGAATACTCTTCTCAATTCCGTAGAAAAGAGAGTGATCCTTTCTTGTATTATTCCACATGGTCCGAGAAAGAGATAACCTACCACCAATGCAAATGCCCATTCACATATTCTTAATGAGCTTGAATGGAAAAGTTTACTCAGAAATCAAGTCTATTTTGAGGAGTTAAACCTGGGCCTAAAAAAACTCCATAAGGGTGGGGAGTCTTATAAAGGGGTAGCTTGTAAAAAGAGACCAAAATGAGGCTCAATTTGGCGTGAAAAATAGCTAAGAAGACTCCCTTGAACCTATGACAGCTACAACATGAGTATTGAAAGACAATAAGTAGGTTCTAAATGAGGATACTCATGTGAGGAAAGTCCTATCCATGGAAGAACAATGGCATAAACGAGGAACTAATGGTTAAAAATACCATAGTCTGTGGTCAAAGTGTTAATGCTAGGATTAATATGGATTAGGTATAAATGCAAAATTCATGTGAAATGACCAAAAAAAACCATCCTATATGAGCGAAAGACAACTTTAAACAACCATAGACCTGTCACATTGAAGAAAAAGATATGGCATTAGTTTGATTTTATATAAAAAATATGAACTATAGGGAAAAACCCCATTTTGAAAACAATATTTCTATAAATAGTTCAAAATATAAATCAAAACTCACCATTTGATTTTTTACCCAAGATAGACAAGTTTTACCTCTACCTTTGATTGCTCGATGTGGACGACTCGGTGGACAATTTTCGAAATTGTAAGTGCCAAGTAAAACTACACTCCATGCTCTTTCATTTGATCCAACCAAATTTCAATTTTTGGACCAAATTTTATGTTTTCCAATGCCCTCAAAGCATGAACGATGTGTACGTGGGTATGGTATATCAATAGTTGCGTACATGCATTCTGTACGCGGGTTTCCTGAAGGAAAGTCATGTATAGTATGCGACTTGTCCGAAAGACAGTCGCATACACTGCACGAGCTAGAAAAAGATTATGTAGGGACAAAAAATCAATTTTTTATATGAATCTAATGGTTTAAAATGGCTTGTTTATCAGATTGAAATATGGTACTTGAGTGGAGGGAGAGGGAACATGAAGACATGGACCAAGAATCTCTACAAGATTCCCCCACGGTAAATTCTTTGCGGCAAAGCGGGTTATTGAAATTCTTCTGTACCTCACCTATGCGGTCAAATGTCTGCCTATTAGAGTTTTTGATAAACTATTGGGATCATGATCTTGGTATGTTGGACCTTCAAGGTGATTTTCTAGAGGTTACTTTGGAAGATGTCTATTTTATCTTCGGTTTATCATGATGGGGAGATCTGGTGAACTTGGAAGTTACCGACAGAGGCGGTAACCTTCTAAGTGTACAGAACTACATAGATATATACTACGAGCCTGGAACTTAAAAGAGGGGTAGTTGCATCCCTATTTTTCATATTCGCAACTTTCCTTTACAGGTATTGGCGAGTACTATAATGAAGGTTGTAGGGTCATCATCACTTCACCTTGAAACTCGAAACCAAATGAGACTTGCGCTAGACTATATACAGGGAGCTCTATATGACTGGTGTTCAGGAGTAATCTCGATAATGAGGAAGCAACTCTATGAATGCAAAAGAGGTAGGCAAAAAAAGATTGTTTATTACAACATATTGGTATCCTTTTTCTTTGAGAGGGTGCCTGTTTTGAGTCCTACAGTACCATTACCAGTTTGTTCTCCCCGTCAGCCTAGATTGAGTAGGTGGGGAGAGATATTCCTCCGCCAAGGAGGAGGTGGATCAGTCTAGAGCGTATACGATGACGAATTCTACTTTTGGTGGGAGCGACAGTTACTAGCCTTGGAGTAGTTTCCATATGCTAGACTATATTTCTAAGGTGATACCGACCTTGTCCTTCCTCCTGGAGGAGCATGGGGAGAGTCAGGTATTTTTATTTTCAAATTTTCAAATTTTTATGAATTTTAATTATAAAGATATATACATATGTATAAGAATTTTTAATCCTTTTAAAATGTCAAAATGTAGATATTGGACTAGTTCGCCCTGTTGAGCATCCACGCATGTATGTGCATCCTGTGTTGGGAGAGGACCAGGGTTTGATTACGGTTCTTGGTGGAAAAGGTGGCCAAGGTTACCCAGAGAGTACCTACATTACGTATTGAGCATATCCCTGCTGTCATGTAAGAACTATTGGTTGGTATGCCACCTGTCTAGTAGCGAGAGAAGTAGCGAGATAAGTAGTGAGAGAATTACTTGTGTATATTGATATTGTTGAGGCTGCTGCAGCCGAGGAGGCTGAAGAAGCACGAGAGCAGGGTGGTCAAGCTTAGACTTATGAGCATTTTATGGAATTTGATCCATGTTTTGT
>LPNX010829726.1:3066-33106 GCA_001517045.1 Pseudotsuga menziesii | reverse complement strand
ATATATATATATATATATATATAGATATAGATATATATTGCCGGTTTATTTACAAGTGTTTCGTTATGTGTCTGTTGTATATTTTTAGGCAAAATGTGTTGAGTGTCAATCCAAGATATAATTAGCATATGCATCAGTTAATGAATTTTGATTTCTTGGAATATGATTGAATGTAATAAACTCAAAATTTAATTCCAATAACCTAACTTGCATAAAATGATGTAGTAAAATAGGGTTCAACACCTAATAAGCTCGATTGAGCTGGGAAACCACCAGTTGAGAGTCAAGTCGGATTTCCAGCTAAGTGATACCATGTGACAAAGCATCTCATAAAAGCTCAATGACAGCCCTGTATTCAGCTACATTATTGGTAGCAGGACCTAAGCAAGTGCCTCCAGAGGCAACTAACTGTCCTGAGGGCAAGTAAATGACCCATGCGGCTGAGGGAAGATTACAAGTGTGGCGACTGGCACCATTAGTGAAACCTATGAACCACTCGAAAGACATCTATAAAAACCAGCAGATGGTATAAAAACAAAAACCGATGAACTATTGTACATAAAAAATACATACAATAAAATACAGGAAAAAGCGCTAAGCCTAAGCATAGTACTTTTTCAAGTAGAGCCCATTTCTAGGCTCAGGCAGCTTATTCCCTTCGAAATCTGTCAATTCATATGCACACTTCTTCAACACCTTTGACACTACATAAGGTCCTAACCACATAGACTTGAAATTTCCTGCCACCAGGGGTTCTTTGTCTTGATCCCAGAGCAAGACAAGCTCCCCTTCATAAAACATTTGAGGCTTGACCGATTTATCGTATTGGATTTTTACCCTATTTTTATGAGCTTCGTTTACCATCAGCGCATCTCTACATTGCTTATCTGGATGTTCTAAATGTAATAAATGTTCTTCCAGCTCAGTCGTATCAGGTAACACATGAATATCAATCTTTAAGTATGGGATTTCACATTCGACCAGGGTGACTGCTTCCACTCCATGAACAAGTTGGAAAGGAGAAAACCCTATAGCAGTTTTCACATTGGTCAGATATGCCCAAAGTGCAGGATACAACATGATGTTCAAGTTGGAACGGGCTGCATTAATAATACATTTGAGAATAGTCTTCAAAGTTTTATTTACAGCCTTGACTTAACTATTTGCTTGAGGATAGAATGAAGATGAATGTTCTTGTCTAAACCCTAGCATAGTGGTCAATTCAGTCATCATACTATTTTGGAAATGACTGCCATGGTCAGTGACAATCTCTTCAGGGATACCGAATTGTGTGATAATTTGGTTGAAAATGAAGAAAGCTGCATTTTCCCCATCAGCTTTAAAGGTGGGCATTACATCTTCCCACTTCATTAAATAATCAACAATGACAATGATATGTTTGTACCCCCCAGCCGAGACTGGGTTGCACGTCACGCAATCTATCCCCCACTTTATGAAGGGCCCCAATGAGATGACGAGAAATAATGGAGTAGGATGCGACCACATCTTTTTGGTGTAAAGTTGACAAGGATGACATCGCTTCATGACTTCCACACAATCTTTAAAGATCGTGGGCCAGAAATAACTGGCACGTAAGATCTTCTGGGATGTTGCTAATCCAGATAAATGACCCCCACATGCTCCACTATGGGCATCATTTAGGATAGTCTCTACTTCCTCGTGGGTAAGACATCGACGCAAAATGAATCTACCCCACTACGATATAATGTATCTCCAATAATGAGGTAGTTCTTGGCATGTACGTGTAGTTTACGCCATTATTCCTGCGAGAAGGCTACATCATACTTCAAAGAATGGAGATAGATAAGTATATATCCATACCATGGGTCAGAGGTGGAAATAAAAAAGATATGCTCATCTGGGAATGAGTCTTATTCAATGGCTACATCTTCCTCTACTAGAAATTCTGCGATGAGCTCAACAAAAACTAAATATTTCTTGGATTTGGTGGATTGGAAATCTAAGTCAAACTCCTGAAGAATGACTATCCATTTGTTGAATTTGCCTCCAACTATCCATTGGGACAAAACATATTGAAAAGGATTAACATCCACCATCACCATCATGGTCCTCAGTAAGATGTAGTGACGCAACCTCTGAATAGCATACACAACTGCCAATGCCAACTTCTTGACATGGGAACACCTAAGTTCAGGTCTGGCTAAAGCACAACTAAGATAGTAGACGACATGCTCTTGGAGCTTATCTCCCTCCTAGACTAGTAGTACCCCTATGGTCGACTTAGATGCGTCCAGATACAATATAAAATACATAGAGTAATCTGGTGGGTGCAAAAACAGTGCCGACAACAAAGCTTTTTTTAATGTCTCAAATGCAAGTTGTGCAATTTCATCCCATACAAATGGGGTGTCCTGTTTCAACAAGCACATGAAACCTTTAGTAATCTTGGCATAATTTACAATAAAACGTCGAAGGAAGTTGGATTTAACCTGTAGGGTTTGAAGTTGCCTGATAGAACGAGGAGGAGGTAGATTTATGATGGCCTCAACTTTCAAAGGATCCACCCGAATTCCTTTGTTGGAAATGATGAATCCGAGCAGTCTCCCTGAATCAACACAGAAAATGTACTTCTGGGGATTCAAGCAAATTTTGTAGTATCTACATCATTAAAAAATCAAATGCAAGTGATCTGGGTGATCGATCCTCTTACAAGAATGTGTTGGCAGATCATCAAGGTAGGGTTCGACAATGGATTTAATGTCGTGAAAGGAAAAATTCTTTGCCTGCTGAAAGGTTGCCCCTGCATTTTTCAATCCAAAGGGAATTTTCTTGTACATGAAGGTACCCCAAGGAAAAATAAAAGTTATTTTATGTTGGTCTTCCGGTTTAATTTGGATTTGATTATACCCAGAGAAACCATCCATAAACGAAAAGACTTCACTTCCCATACAAGCATCAATAATTTGATCTATAAATGGTGTGGGGTAGTTGTCCTTGGGAGAGGCTTTGTTTAGATCTCGAAATTCAATACAAATGCCTATAGTCCCTTTCTTTTTTTCAACAGGAACAGGGTTGGATACCCATTCAGTCAAAGCTATTGGGTAAATGAAACTGGCTTTCAGTAGTTTCTCAACTTCAGCCTTAACCGCCGCCGCTTTACACAGATTGATAGGTCTCAACTTTTGTCGAACTGGTCTAGCATCAGGGTAAGTTCGGATTTCATGCTCAACTATTGATGGATCAATGTCTGGCATCTCCTCATATGACAAGGAAAATACGTCACGGAATTCCTTAAACAAGGCTGTATAGATTGCAATATCCTCTAGGGAGTAGTTCACGCCAATGTGTACATTTTCCACAATGTATGGGTTTACAGATATGTTGATAGGAATTGTAGTGGAAATGTTTGCCATATTCCCCTCAGCAAATATTCCTTCCCTTGGTAAGGGATTAATAGGTGTATTAACAACACCAGCTAGTCTCATATGGAACTCTTGGTTCTCGATCCTGCTTAAATCTGCAAGAAAATAGGATCGATGGTGAAGATATTCACAGATCTTATCTCATTCACACATGGCTTCCAGAATGGCTTCATCCAAAGGTAAAACCATATCTAAGCAATCTCTAGAATGAAAAGAGTTCTCTGCCCAAGCAGGCAAATAGGTTTCTTCTGGCTCCTCTAAGACTGTGAGAGGGATCAGAATGGGATCAACAGCGATATGAATGATAGCTTGATAAGCTAATTTCACTGTTGATAAGGGCACTTCAAGTTCATGGTGGGAAGGAAGAAACCAAGGATCTATTCTATCAACAACCATTGCTATAGAATTCCTTACACTAGTAGAACCTATATAATTAATCGGAGCTGGAATATCAAATGTGCCCATCAATGATGCATACATTCCAGCCCCTAAGCTCTCTAAAGTAGGTCTAACTTGATCAACCAATGGTACGGTGGACTTGTTAGTTCCCATGCAGCCTTTTCGAGAAAAACTGAGTTGATCTACAGTAACCAACTTCCCTACGTGTGGAAACACTACTACCTGAAAAAAAACCAATTCAATAGCTGACATGGCGTAAGTCCAACTTCTTCCCAAGAGCAAGTTATAATCCAAAGGTGCATCAATCACCTCTACCTCAACAGACACTACTTTCCCTGCAAACTTAATTTCAAAATCCGGCAGGATACCATGTGGATGAAATGACCTTCCATCGAAAGCAATAAGTAGGGTGTTCGATGGAACCATCTTTAGAGATCCAAGAGATTTCCAACAAGATAGGGACATGACACATGTAGAATCACCCTCGTCGACAAATGCCCTTCCAATGGTCTTTCCACCATGGATGACATCTATCGATAAGGCTACATGATATGGCAGCCAAATTTTGACATCAGACAAATTAAATTTTGCCATGAGGCTCGACGATTCCATACTTCCTAAGGCTGCTAAGAGTGCATCCCACTGGGCTGGACAACTCTGTAACACCTCTAAAGCCGACATTGCACAACGAGTCTGGGCTAAATCTTCAACTACAGAGTATTTTTCTGTATCCCTAGCATTAGGAGTGTGCAAGGTTTTCTTGAAGATACCTTTCGGTATCTTGGGCATAATTTCGGCAGGCTTGTCAATCGTGAGAGGGTTGGAAGTTTCACCTATTGACTTATCCTTCTCCAGAACCTCTTTTTCATAGTTCTTGTTCCTGGTCTATAGTAAAGTCTTGGATCAAACCATGTTGATATAATTTGGGTCAGGAGCATTTGGGGTGCCCCCTACTACATTTGAAGCTGAAGCTGAATTCTGTCCTTGGGGAAAAGGATCCTTCAAGATAGCCGGTTGTTGGACTTTTAACAGCTTCTAAGCTTGTTCCATAAGGGGACAAAGATGGGTCAGGTGATCTTCATGGCACAACTTACATGGGAATTTCACCTTCTTCTTTTCTTTTTTCCCCCCATCAACATTGTTTGTGGGTTTTTGCTTGTTTTGGTTTCCCTCACCCTTTTTTCCTTTCTTCTTTTTCCCACTGGGATGCTAATTTCCCTTCTAAGAGGATTGTGCAAAAACATTTTCATTTTGGGGTGAGAGGGAATCCTTTGCCACCATTGCCGTAGAATTTTTGAAAAACAATTGATGGAGATTTTTAGCCAAAGATTCTACAATTGGAGAATTCACAGAACCGACCACACCATCGGCATGGGGTCTAGCCTTATGTTTCTCTACATTGTGCATTGGAATCAGTGCTTCAGGGATAATTTCATATAAAATCCCAGACTGAGAATATATCAAATCTAGCTGCTAGGCCCTAAGGATAGCTTCTTCCTCATTGGTCACTCCTGAAGTAGATACATCCTTAGATATATATGACAATAGGGATTTAAGGAACCATTATAATAAGAGCTTGGGAGGAATAGTGGATTTGATAAGGCTCTTCTGTCTTCTTCGCTCTTGGATGTGATCCAAAATATGAGTGGACTTGTCCTACCGAAAGGTATAAAACAAGTCTTTTTCAAAATCATATCGGATAGGAATTTGGAAGTGACTAAGGAATACATTAGCCAAGTCCCAAAAAATGTTAAACGCAGCAGAAGGCAATTCAATATACCATTTTATTGCAGTACTGGTTAAATTTCTTTGGAATAGCCTCAACCGAATTGAATCTTTGTTCCGTGATTTGGAAGAGCACCACGAATGGAAAGTGGTGACATGAGCTCTTGGATCATCACCAACTTTGCCTTCGAATTTTGGGATATCTGAGGGCATCTTGGTAGGAATGAGTGGCCAGGAGGAGTTATGTATCACCAGGTCATTCATTAGTTTTGACAAATTTGGCAAATTTAACGTTGCCAAGAAAGGGATATTGGGTCTAACCAGAGCACTAAAAGTACCAGCTTGGGGATTAGAGGGACTTGCCCCCATATTCCCATATGTGAAGGTGGGGTTACCCCCTGCTGCCGGTTGCGAAGTGGTTGGGATGCTTTGGAAAGGATTCCATCCATAAGCTAGTGGATTGTTTATGTGTGGTTTAGTATATGAGGTTCTAGCTGCCACAGTCGAAGCTAAGGTTTGGAATATAGGAGCAGGTATCCCTCCGCTAAAAAGAGAAAAAAGGAGATTTCATGAACGGAGCTGAAATTGAAGTTTGAAAACCTTGACCATAAGGATTAGGGTTTCCAAACTACACCCCTACATATGCGGGTGTTGGGCCAACCTATGGAGTGGATGGGGGAATGTACCACCCATTCCAAGGGAATCCTCGAAAAAAAGACGAGGATCCTATAGGACCACTCCGAGCAATGTGTGCGAAGGAAGTAGGAACTTTAGGTACACTAGGAATCCTAGTGACCATACCACCATAAGCAACTGCTAAACTTGTGGGAGTTAGTGGTTGAACCACTCTACTAGCTAGAGTTAATGGTTTAGTAGGTATACTTGTTCTAGGGGAACCTACCGGGGGAGGTGGCACCCCTTCAACCGGAGCGGCTGAGGTGGGAGTAGAAGAACTTTCTCTTATAGTAGAAATTATTCTGCCCAAAGGGACACCAATCACGGGTGGATTGAAAGGATGAACCTGAATGATCACCGGATCATTTAAGTCAGTTAGAGGTAAATTAAAATTCCTTGCAAACTTGTCATCCTGCAAGTCTTCTATCTCAACTATGTTTAAATTAAAATTGTTTTCCCTAAGTTCTAGTTTGAAAGAACCATCTGTGTCTAATATCTGCCTTTGAGGGGGATGTGGACGTTCCAATGTGATAAGCGGAGGAATTTTTTGCAACCTTTGTGACCTTCTGACAGATTGGTCCTCCACAATCGTAAATTTGACTCTTCACACCCTAAGGTTGGTGAAAAACACACACAAACCACATAGCAATCACTACAAAATTTCCTAAAGTATCAACAATCACAAGGGGTATAAGATATTATTTCTTGAAGAATGTTGAGAGATAGTTTCTTGGCATCCTTAAAGAGGTTCTTAGGCACAAATGGAGGAATCACCCACTGCCTTCCTACAATTTCAACAAGGGTTACCTTCCAATCCCGTCCAAGGAAAACCAGAAATAACCTTCTAGTTTACCTCTGTATAAACCCTATATGTCCAAGAGACTAAAGGATACCTTAACTATGTCAATAGTCTAGGGGGACAGTCACAAGCCTGATTCGTACGCATGGGAAGGGTAGCAAAGCCAAAAACTCTGTCTAATACAGAATCTCCAGATGTGTAAAAACCTTGGTCTATGTTTTGACAAGGAATCGGAGGGTTATCTCCTCAGTCCAATGCCTCCACGTGGCCTTGTGCTTAACTCCCATTTGAGAGGAGCTTCCTAGATGCTATCAACACAGAGAAGGATTTACCTATCGATTGACCAACTACATCTGAATTTAAGTACTTATAGGTAGTTTACACTTCCTATCCCACAAGTCTAGACTAATCTAGTAGGTGTATGGCCCTATAAAACAAAACTTACTAATAAATTTTAAATTATAGCGTTCATTTTAATGGTTGTTCTTAGTCAGAGGGTAAGTGGCATGAATGACTATGATATTATAGACTCGATAAGAAAAGTAAAAGAGGTGTATAAAATGAATTCCAAAGCAAATTATAACTACTTAAAGCAAGCTTCTTTTTCTTTTTTTGTAAATATGAACTAATGAAAATGCAACTAGGAAAGAGAAAGCTAAGACTTGTTTTTGTAATTTTTGAGATTTTATTCAAAAAATGAAAATAAAACTACAATATGCAATTCAATTGCAAATGTTTCCAATGCTTTTCTTTTCACTTTTCAAACTCTTCAAAAATTACTATGCACCTAAATGCAAAAATTCCTGAGTATGCTTGAATAATTAGACTATATAAAGCAAGAAAAATGAAGTATAGCAGACTTACAAGAACCAAAAATCAACCACCTAAGGAAGAAACTTGGTGAACACCTAGCTTGGGAAGACACAATGAATGAAATCCACTGAAATCAATAAAAGGCAAGTGACAAATTGAAACTACTTGGAAATAGTATGGGGTACAAGGTATCTAGAACCCTGATCGCTGATTCAGACACACAGCACTTGGACCTATCACCCAACATGATAATCCACCTCAGATTGCTAAACACAAAGAAAATTCAAACAACAAAAACTCAAGGGCTTACTGAAAAGCACAAATTATGGTTCACAGGGCTTTCAAACCTATAGTGAAATGCCAGTATTAGAAGACCACAAAGCAAGGAAAAATCCAAAAAAGACAGGGACAAGCAACCCTACCCAAAATTTTGCTGCTAAGGTATGTACGCGACTGTCTAGTTGAAGAACCCATGTACTGTATGCAACTGTTCAATATAGCAACCCGCGTATACAAGCTTCTGTACATGACTGTGTAGCATAGCAACCCATGTACAAAACAAATTTTTTTCAAAAAATAAAAAATTATGAAGGTCTCTACAACACTACTGCAAGTACAAACCAAGAAATAAAACCACACACTAAATCAGAGCAAAGACTGGGCAAGGATCTACAGGACTAACCCACAACAGGCTGGACTCCCCAGCAGAGTCACCAATTCTGTTGTTCAGGATTAAGCACCCTTGTAACCTAGGGTCTAGGGTTACCAACTTACTACTAACCTTGCAAAAAATAAGCTTTAACATGGAATAGAAAGGAAATAGGAAGAAATTCTTGACTTACCCGATTACTGACGGTTGATCCAAGCTTGATCTTCTTTCGTTCCTCTTCTCTCCAAAGATTTTAGGGATGCACCTCCTTCACCTGTAAAGAGCAAATTCTCCAAGTACTATCTTATGCATGTATATATAAGAGGTTAGATAAACAATATATCCAGTACATAATCAATAATATTCATTAACCATGATACATGAAAGATACTCAACACAATGTTGGAAGAATAATTCTCTGTATTAACAATTAGTGAATGAGATAAGAGTAGAACCCATATTCTGAGACAAAGGACTCCTCTGCAACCAAAGGAATCTAATTTCTGCTGCTCTAAGACTTCTGAAGATATATCACCAGCATAACTTTGCTCTCCAATATTGATTGATTAATGCCCTCCCCAAGGCCTCTATTTATACTTTGGGAAATAGAGTGGTTTTGAAGGTTGAGGAGGTTGAAAAATTTAGGATAGTTAATGATTAGGGCCCAACTAATCTCCATTAATTGTGTTTTATATTTTTTAAGTTCGAATCAAGATGTACGCGACTATTGATATAGGAAACCTACGTATGACACGTGAGTTGCTTAAAGGAAACCTGCGTATGCTGATGTATGTGGGTTGCAATGTAGATAGTCGCATAGAGTATGTGAGTTGCAAATGGAAATAGTTGCGTATGTATGCGAGTTGCAATGGAGATAGTCACGTATGCAAATCAACACTTAGAAAAATAATATGGAAAGCTGGTTCAAGGGTAAATGCATCTCAATTCATGCCCATCTATAGTGTTTTAGCAACCTTCAATCCTAAAATGTCCTTTTGTGTACCAACATAAGGAATGTTAGCACTCAGACAGAGAAGTGCCATTTGGGTTGATAACACCTTCAAGTTGTATTTTCTGTAAAAAAGAAGAATAAATAACCAAACACCTATCATTTGAATGTGATTTTCAAAAGTGGTTTGGGAAGAATCTCTATTAGGGATTGATCCTAGAATTGTTCTTCATTCACATTGGAAGGGCCTTTTTATTAATTGGAATTATGTTTTCCGCAGCTCTTTGTTTCAGAAACATAGTTCTTAGAAGAATGTGGATGGTCATACTTAAATTCATACAATCGAAGATATGGACAAAAAGGAATAAGAAAATTTTTGAAATGAAGATTATTCCTCCAACCTTAACTTCCATAAGACCTATATCACTTATACTAGAATCCATGCTATCCCTTATTTCCTTTGGGATGCATAAATAACTTCTGATAATCCAAGAGAGACAACAGGCTGGTGATTTTCTTATTGGGAGTGCCCTTTAGTCCAAAGTCTTTCATTTTAGGTTTTCCAACCTCCCTATTTGGTGTTTAGCCGAATTTAGCTTCCTAATTTCACGATTAGATGATTTTTCAAAGGTTTCACAAATTATTCTCTGAGGGATCTTCGAAAGGGAATCTTAGGATGATAGGTGCAAGGGAATTCCTCTTGGATTCTAATGGAAAATAAGTGTTAACCTTCTATGGGGGCATCAACAAGGAAACTAATAATTAAGCATAATTGTATGCATTGTATATGGGGTTGGAGATGATGCATAATATTCAGATCTAAAAACACTTAATCTTGAGAAAACATCTCTTGGTAATCAAGAAGGTAAGAAATAAAATTGTCAAAGAGGGATCAATTTTATCAAGAGCCTTCAACATGATCAATTGGAATCTTAAGCAGGTTCAAGAAGAAAATATGCTACATGTCCAAAGGTATAATAACACTCTTGTTAACTAGTTATCTAATGAAGAAATAAATATAGATAAGGGGGTTTTCATTTAAAATGGGTGGCAACCTAATCATAGGTGTATCCCCTAGATGTTACCTTATGAAGGTTGGTAGATTTCAAATTTCATTGCATCATAATTTAATAAACAAGAGAATTGGAAGCATTGATTGAAACTATCATTTCCTTCCCCATGCGAGCCATTACTTGATTTTCATGGAATGTGAGGGAGCTATAACAATTCCTCGTTCTCTTCACTCCATCCATTGATTGTTTTTATTATTAATTGTTGTTTCCTCTATGGCCCTTTTGTGTTGTTCCTCCTGTGTTGATGGGATTACTATTGGGCCTAAGGAAATGAAAATAGAATTCATTCTTAATTCTTCCTAAGTATGGAGAAGAAGAGAAACGAGTTGCGACAGAGGAAATGCTAGAAGAAGGACGAAGAGCAAGAGAAGAAGGAAGATCCATGATAGAAGGAAGAGACATGACAGAAGGAATATGTGTGATAGAAGGAAGATGTGCGACAGAAGGAATGGATGCGACAAGAAGAGATGCGATGGAAGAATAGTACCAAAAGGCATGCAAAAGACATAACAATTGTAAAATGATAATAAGAAAAATGTCTAGAAAGGGACAAGAAATAAAGATCATGGGTACAGTTCTGCTAGAACTGGTAGAAGCCACACGTATGAAGATATTTTTGTAAGTCAAGTCGTTAGTTCCTATTATTAGGTGTCTCTAGAATAGGAAAGGAAGCATGTTGGATAAGTATAGGAAGTCGGATAAGAAAGTGTTAACAAGTCTATAACAAATATTTAAACACATCTATAAAGAGAATAACCCAAGCTATATGCAGGTTAGACTCTCGGTAAACTCTTGTAAGACTCTGGTTATCTTCTGGAGTATTAGTTCCTGATTTTTTGTAGTAGTCTGTGATTGTTTCCTATTAGAGGTAGATGAATGCATGTTGAGTTGAAGAATCTATAGCTGAAAGCATAGAAGTATAGGAGAGTTTGAGTTGATCCAAGCTGTTTTTGTATCATTAGTAGAGTTGAGTAGGAATATAGCATAGGAGAAGATCAGAGAGCGTGGGAGGAGGAAAGATTTTGTAAAGTAGAATAAGAAGATATAGAGAAGAGTCTGTAACTTAGTGCACAGATGAAAGGTGCATATATTTCTCATGCCATATGAAGAGCACCTTGTGGTTTTTTCCTGGATGGGGTTCCATGTTAACTTTTGCGTATTTGTGTGAATGATTGAATGTGTTGAGTTATCTTTAGAATTGTTATAGTGAATGAAAGTTTATAAGTTGCTCATGAATGAATGAATGTATAAAAGTCATGTTATTATTAGTTAAATGCATTTATGTTTCTCTTGGGATGGTGTTAGAATCGTTGCATAGGAACAAGTTGAGTTAATATCTAACTATTTATAGTAAGCAAAAGTAATCCACCCTTGAGGTTCATTGAGCACCTTGGAATTCAACTGAGGTACCGTAAATTCCCCACCCAACTGCGGAAACCTGGTTCTGGAATTTACACAATAAATAATGAGAGATCTCTCATGTGAGACTGCATCTGGGTCATAGGTGCTACAAACTACGATTTCCTCTACCAAGTCGATATCTTGGGCTTTGTTGGGCCAAACAGAAGAGACTGAACTTGGGTCAGGATCCTGAGAGGAGGGATATATGGATAAATTACAACACATGGTTTCATTGATGGGACCAGAATCATTTTGGTGAGGGATATGTTGTGGGAACCAATGAAACCTGAGATCCAATATTGGGTGGATTTCAAAGAGTTAGAATTCGCACGAGAAGAAATTAAAGGATATCAGTGGAACCCAATAGAGTGGTTGGTTTGGCACCTCTATATGGATATCCATAAGATTTTATTCTCAAAGTTTCCCATTGTCATGCACGAGTGGTTGTCTAAGTTGGAAACCCAACAAAGAAATTTCCAAGGGGGAGAATCAAGGGAGTGAAATCCTCACTTGATTGAACGACTAAAAGGAGTAAGAACCCCTATGTCGAGGGCTGCATATTTTTTGATAGATAGTATATTGGAGGGATACATTATTGAGTTTGTTGTTGACATAATAACCTCATATAGTGAGGTGGAGCAAAAAAAAATTCAAGGACAATGTGGTATATATTTTCCATCTTTAAATTTATGGATAAATATGCTTATATGTGAAAAATGCATTCTATGAATGTGACATGCTGAAGACTCTATACAAAAAAGAGTCGGTATGTTGCAACAAAAATATGTGAAAAATGACACAAAAAAAGTTGAAATGTTCCTAGGAGATAGTGAACTGAAGTAGAATCTTGTTATTTAATAAGTGGAAGAAGATTTAGTTCCAGAAAGAGAAGAAAGACTCTCAGAGAAAGAGAAGGTTGCATTACAACAAGAAAAGAAGCTGACTATGAGCTTGCATCATATGTCGACGAAGGATATTGTGATGAAGAAGAAGAATACCAGTGGATATATGAAGGAGACACAGAATTAGAAGATTCGACTGAAGCTCTAGTTTCGAGATGCTTGGAAAAATGCACCAGCATCGTCATGTGCATCACCATAGGTAAGATCTAGAGACTTATCTCCAAGTACATCTGTAAATACAAGTAGTACTAACATTGTAAATATCGAGCAAGGGAGTTTGGTTAGCAAAAATTTGTTCCCAACATGCCAGTAGATAATACAATAGCTAGTGTTGATATTAAATTACCGATATTCAATGAAAATCGATTGGAAGTCCCTGAACAACATTGGTTTCTTTGTGTATTCGTTTGGACTGTGTGGCAAATCCAGGATGAAAACATAAAGAGAGCGCAAATGATCATGACTCTATGAGGTTGTGTGCTCGACTAGTACATGAAATTCTTGATAGCGCCAATAGGAGTTTCCAAAAAAAATCTTGACGATATGCGAGTGGGAAATATATATGAGTTCAGGAAACCAAAGTCTGAGTCGTAGTGTATTATTGAGATCAAAGAAATTAAGTAGCTACCTACAGAATATGTCTGACGCTTGGACCAAATATTCAAGACATTAATGCAAAAAGTAAGCTTCCAAATGTCATATGTGTGACATAAGGAATGGTTCACTGTCTCCTTTGTTAGGATTATATAATTCTCCCTTATCCATATAGTCTATTAGATCATTTGTCCTAACTTAGGAGTCATTTTCTAGAGTTTGGTGCCACCATGATATTTGTGCCACTGGTGCCATTGGTTCCATTGGTGCCACTTGGTGTGCCATTTGGTACCACCAATGCCATTCCCTACATTTTAGGAGCCACTCCAAGTGCCACCAACATCCTCCATCAGTTGGTTGTGGTAGGTACATAGTTATGCTAGGTTAACCTCCAGTTGCATTAAGTTAAATGTCTTTCAGTTTAGTTAGCACCAGTCTTGCATGGTTGCATGGGAGTAGGCACCATTTCTCACGTACTTCATAATTTTAACTAGTTCAACTAATTGATAGACTGGATTAGACATGTGGAGTTATACTAGTGAGCTCTGATAATGATTTAGACACTTCTAGTTATCCATTCAGTCAGGATTGAGTTGGTAGATTCGAATCTTACCCACATGATTTGAATTCTCCTTATTGTAACAATATTATATACTGATGGGATTAATGAAGATTAATGTTGTAATTTACTGATCAATTCTTATTAGTTTTATTTGAAATTTGTGTTATTCGTTGTACATTGTTCTTACTATTCCACTGCAAAATTATACCTTTCAATTGCTCTTATTGTATGTAGATCAATGGTTCAATAATTCAAACATGGTATGAGAGCCTTGTTCAAGCTAGAAGCAAGTCTATCTGATCTCAATTGTACACCAGAAGCAACTGATTTTCCATATAAATCCTGCTATTTGTGCCTTGCTAACTCTGGATTCGTCTAGAGAAATGTCTGCAAGTGTGACGGACCTTGAGAAAGTGTACATGTCGAGGTGGAAGGCTTGAAACTAACATGATTATGAATTGATGTTGGTTTCTGTAGTGTTACTTGTAGGTACCGATGTATCTTGTGGAGAAATTGATTGGTCAATAGAAAAATTCATGGATTATTTAGCTGTTGTACCCCGCATCCTTACACCCTTAAACTATGTTGATTGAAGGGCATATATGTAGGTATCCTTTCGCAAGCTTGGGATGTTTAGGATGACAATGGGTATAGTGACAAATCCCTATCATCTTACTGAGAAAAATAAGGTATTGTGTCGATTGGATGAAGCCTTTGGATTCCTATGCAAGCACATCTCCTGGGATCTTCTCTTCAACCTTGAGGTATTCAAGACTCCGAAGGAAGCTTGGGAAAATATTGAAATATTGTTTGGAAAAAAATATGAGATTCGAGGGCACATATTGGAGAATGAGCTCATTACATTGCAGCCCAATATTTTCAAAACTATCTAATGGTTTAAAAAAAAAATCAAGTCACTAGAACTGCAATGTAAACAATGAAGAATAGAGAGGAAATATGAGCAATTGGTTCTATCAGTACTGAGAAATATTGGCTCAGAGTACTTTGTATTTGTCTCCACCTTCCATTCTAGAAGAGCTTCCATTCCCAATTGGAAGCTGCCTTCTCTAGACGGGTTTGTTGAGTCCTTAATATAGGAGTAGGATAAGTTGGTTGAAATGGGAGTGCTTCAAACTTCCAAGAATCAAGATCTTTTGATGTTAGACTCAACCAATGCACAATACAAATGGAAGCACAAGGGGAAGGATCCCAAAGCCCATGATTCGAAGCCAAAAGAGAATCATAAATCTTCTGAAGGAGCCTCAAGATCCAAGAAAAAAGAAGAAGTTCAAAAAGAATATATGTCCATACTGTATGAGAGGATTTCATCCTGAAAGCTAGTGCATGAAGAAGAAGATTGACCAACTGTCAACCCTCCTTGATAAAACAATATTTCCCTTCCACAAGGAGCAAAGAAGTCTGATGATGAACAATTGACATAAGATAATGAGAGATGCCATGCCTTGAAGTCAGGACTTACTCAGTCAAAATATTACTTGATTGATTCTAGATCATCCAACCACTTGGTTTCCTCCAAGGAATCTTTATCCACTCTCACTCTATCAAGAGGACCTAGCATTCGCATGGGAGATGAATCCCAAATACTAGTTGTAGGGAGAGGTTTAGTTAAAATTCAACAGGGTGAGTTCAAGAATGTTCTCTATGTGCTCTGTCTTGCAGAAAATGTGTTGTATGTTTATCAAATGACCCATATAGGCTCTCCTAAGAGAGTTACATTCGAATCTAACTCAGTTGAAATCACAGAAAAATATACTAGAAATATCATAGTGAAATGGTTTGCTAACCATGCCTCAAACGCTTATGAGTTCTCTCATTTTTTCCCTATTTCACATCCTACAGCTCTATTGATTCATGCCAACAACACCAACAATATATGGCATGAGATATTTGGGCATATTAATTTCAAATATCTCTAGCAACTTTATAATGAAAAAATGGTTGAAGGCTTTCCTCTCATCCAAACATCAGATGGAGTATGTCATGGTTGCTTGGTAGGTAAGCATCCAAAGAAGAGGTATGAATTTGGAAAGGAAACTAGGGCTGCCTCTACACTTGATTTATACACATTGATGTGTCAAGACCAATTCCTACAACATCAATTAATGGTTCCATGTATTCCCTTACCTTTATTAATGAATGTTCTAGTTTTTGTTGGGTATATTTCATGAAACAAAAATCAGAAGTATTTGGAATTTTTAAAAGCTTTGATTGAGAATAGTTTCAGGAAAAAGATAAATTCCATAAGATTAGATAATGGAGGTGAATACATTAAAAGATATTTTCAGCATTATTGTGAATCAGAGGGGATTCAAATGGAAAAATTAGTTCCATACGGACCATAGCAGAATGGTGTGGCTGAGAGGAAAAATAGATCATTGAAGCAGATGGAAACCTATCTTCTCCAAGCCAATAATATTCCTCCTTCTCTTTGGGTAGAAGATGTAAACTGTGCTTCATACATACATAATAGAGTTAATCGTAAATAGTGGTTGGGGGAACTCCATTCGAAGCAATACATGGGCATAAGCCTAATGTATCTCACTTGAGAATTTTTGGTTCCAAAGCTTGGGCCAGAATACCCATTGATAAGAGAAAGTCCTTCCAAGCCGAGAGTAGCAAATGCATACTACTGGGATATGTTGAAGATGAAAAATCATATAATTTGATGGAACTTGCAACTAGGAAATGCTTCATTGAGCATGGTGTTTAGTTTGAAGAAGATTAGTTGTTTGATCTACCACCATCCGAAGCACAAGAATGTATAAACACTCTTACAGTACCTTTTGATGATGATATTTTGTCACATGTTTCAGATTTAGATGAAGAGGAAAAATATCAACATGATCTTGATATTGAGGCTGAAGCTCATGAGAATCTAGATCCAGATCCAAATCCTATCTAAAATCAATGTCCTAAGCCTAAATAGCCCCAAAATATCATTGTTGCAGTTGGGGATGGTGCTGAGAATCCATAGCGAATGCCGAGAGTAGCGAATGCATACTACTAGGATATGTTAAGGATGCAAAATCATATAAGTTGATGGAACTTGCAACTAGGAAATGATTCATTGAGCACAGTGTTTAGTTTGAAGAAGATTAGTTGTTTGATCTACCACCATCCGAAGCACAAGAATGTATAAACACTCTTACACTACCTTCTGATGATGATATTTTGTCACATGTTTTAGATTTATATGAAGAGGAACAAGATCAACATGATCTTGATATTGAGGCAGAACCTCATGAGAATCTAGATCTAGATCCAACTCCTATATGAAATCAATGGCCTAAGCCTAAATGGCTAGAAAATCTCATTTTCTGCAGCTGGGGATGGTGTTGAGATTCCATAAGAGAGAAGGAGAAAAAGGTCTGAGTATCAGAATGAGCATGTTTCTCCCTCTCACAAAGATTCGCTCTATACAGAGTGGTGCAATAAGGTTCCAGAAAATTTCTACTTGATGATAATGAATGATCAACCATTTGGCCCACAAAAGAATAAAATTGATCATTCCTTTCTTCCTCCAGAAATAAGAAACACATACAAAATCCATCATATTAGAAGAACATTGAGAGTTTGACATGCATATATTTAGGATGATGCTGCACAGAAGAACAATGTTGTTGCATAGTGTTGCAAATTGCAGTAGAGTTTTTGCAAGTTATTTACCAAAGAGGAATATTTTTCTCCTAAGAATAGCTTGTATTTTGTGTTCTCGCTTATTTTGAGGGGGGGGTTTCCCATGAGGTTTTCCCCATTTTCCTTGGTATTTTAAGCATATTTTAATTATTTTAGATTGTAATGGGTGACCTTTGGGCTAGTTTCCATGTCCCAAATTTGTCCAAGTTAGGATTATCATTAATCCTACCTTGTCCATATATAGTCTATTAGATAATGTTTCCTAACTTAGGAGTCATTTGCCAGAGTTTCATGCCACCATGATACTAGTGCCACATGTACCACTTGGTGCCACCGGTGCCATTCCCTACATTTTAGGATCCACTCTGAGTGCCACAAGTAGCCTCCATCAGTTGGTTGTGGTAGGTAGGTAGTTATGCTAAGTTAACCTCCATTTACATTCAGTTAGATGTCTTTCAGTTCAGTTAACGCCAGTCTTGCATGGATGCATGGTAGTAGGTTCCCTTTCTCACCTACCTCATTCATTTAACTAGTTTAACTGATTGATGGACGTAATTAGACATGTGGAGTTAGACTAGTGAGATCCAATAGTGATTTAGACACTTCTAGTTATCCAGTCAGTCAGGATTGATTTGGTAGATTCAAATCTTATTTACATGATTCAAATTATTCTTATTGTAACACTGTTGTATGCTATTGGGTTAATGAATATTAATGGTGTAATTTACTAATCATTTCTTATCAGTTTAGTGTATGATGTGCAACATAAGGAATGGTTCATTGTTTCCTTGTTTCCACACATTCGGATATCATCGATTAAATAGAAGCTTGTGTCGTAGACAGAAGCTCTTGAAATAGAAATGAATCTAGGATCCTCTCCAATTGGATAAACCAACACAGGGATGATGCAAATTCAGTCACAACTGACTAACCTTATGGTCCAACTCTAGATATTAAGAAGGGAAAAGAGGTTCAAGAGGAACTATGGCGTACAATATGTAGGACAAATGGACACCATAAAGACAATTTCTTAGTGCTCATGAATTATGTCGTAGTAGGAGTGTCAAATCCGATAAATGCCCAAGGGATGCCTTGATGTAGGATATGTCAGACTAGGGGCTATAAGCCTGAATAATGTATGTACTTACATAATATTCTAAGTACCTCATCTAGTATGTATTGTAAGTTTTTCAAATCAGTAGGACATGACAAGAAAGATTGCAGATCACTTCAACTGTTGCAGGAAAATATGGTGGATACCTACTTAATGAAAAATGATGAGTAGATGCAAGTTGAACGAGCACAACCCCAATACCATCCTTCTCAATATCCACAACCACAATACCAACAACCAAAATACCCTCAGCCACAGTATCCACCGCAACAACAATACCCACATAAAAGAGGGGGGGGGGGGGATTTTGACACTGAGGAAAACAACAAGGGGGAGGAGGATTTGGTCGAGGAAGAGGCCAAGTTGTATGTTATAATTGTGGGAATTCAATATACTTTTCCCACGATTGTCAAAGGCCTACAAAAACATGTACATGTTGTAAAGCATTCGATCACACCCTTGAATAGTGTCCTCAGTTAATTGCGAAATGTAAGGCTCAAACTGTTGGAAATCCCAACCCTGTGCATAATTAGAATCTGAACCCCAACTAGAATATCCAACCGATCTTTGTTGATCTGAGAGAAATTAGCATCGTTTTTCTTACAAGAGGGGGTGTTGCAATAGGAGCATACCATAACACACAACATGGACAACCGCAGGTGCACTCGGTGGAATAAAAGAAAGCTCTGTTAATTGTATAGAAGGAGAAGGACACCTTCTCAGATGTACAACCAAATTTTGTTGAATCCAATCAACCATCGACATCTGGACAAATCAAGACTATGCCTGAAATATTTGAACATCTACTCCAGAAGCATCCAATCAAAAAGGTTAGTAAGCTCAAAGAATTTTTAAAAGTTGTTTAGCACTAATCAATGATAGATATGTTGTCACAGAATTGACATCACTCATAGAGGAAACTATAGAATACCTGCAACCTGAAAAAAGAGTAAACCATATCAGGAGGATATTAAAAATAGGCTGAGAACTGTGAATGAATGCACAGATAGGAGATTGTGATATGGATTATATCATATTATACCTTGGCTTAGATGTCAACATATTGAAAGGACAGACATGGGAGAGCATGAATAAGCCATGATTGGATTGGTACCCCATCCATATAAGACTTGCGAACCAGTTAAAGGTTCTACCGATTGGTAGACTAACTCAAGTACCTATTGAAGTCAAAGGCTTGAAGACATATGCATACTTTGAAGTAATCAAAATTGTCAATGACACCAATCCTTATCCTACACTTCTAGGAATCAACTAGGATATAGACAACTAGACCATCATTAATTTTAAGAAAATAATCTTATCATTTGAAGATTCTAAAAAGAGGTTCATTGCACCAATCGATCCACTCGAAGGGCATATATATGTGGATCCAGTCAATAGAGAAGACCAAGGAAATTACTCTGATCAATTGTATAATGTCAAATATTCAATGGAATATTATATAAATCCAACAATTGATGGGAAGATGAGTTGGAGTGTAATATCTTGCACATCCGATTCAGGTGATGCCCTAGAAAATTTGTAGAACAGACTGCATGAGGTCTCCATGAGAAGATGCACAAGAATCACAAGATCTGTGCGACGTGTAGGAGATGTGGAAAAAGAGATACCTACCTATGAAGGATTACCCAACCTTACGTATTTTCTGATGGAGTTTGAATGAAAAGTTACCGAATCACAACGACTATCTGCTTTGGACTTTTTGTTGAAAGAAACGCCCACTAAATGGTGGGGTACACATAAACAATCTATATTTCAATTGCCATAGTGTACAAGATTAATGGAGATCATATTTGAAGAAGAGATTAGTTACACTGGTCATAAATATACAGGACTGACAAATCTTGTTGAGCATATTGAGCATTATCGCATGAAATGGAAAGAATATGCGTGACAAGAATGGATTCACCAGTTCATACACACTTTGGAGATGATACTAAGAAACTGCTATACATTAGTAGAGATACGATGATGAAGTGTTGAATGGGAATAATTACCCATGAGCTTCACCCAGACATTTGATTTCACAAGTGAACATCCAACAGTTGATGTTGCGCTACAAATAATGAAGGAAAATATATTCGAAGAAATCCCAGTCACAACCACCAATTACCATCAATATAGCACAATAGTCCACCATTGGATGGAGTGTTACAATGATATAGGAGAACTAGATGAAAATGATCCTCTTGATATAAACATATCGGAGTTAGAAGGTATGCGTGCAGTGGAAGGAGCTTCCATTTCTAGTGACTAGTTCCTCAGTCCACTCAAATTTAAGAAAATAAATATTGGCTTTTTTGAGAATCCAAAATTTTCCAATTTTGGGGTTATCGAGACAAAGAGACTATGGGGAATATCACTAATTTATTGCATGAATTTTAGGATCTGTTCACTACTAAGTTTTCCGAGATGAAAGGAATAGTTGGTGACCTTTGGGAAATGAAGATACCCTTGAGCCCCGATGCAAAACTGGTCAAGCAGCGACCATATAGATTAAACGAATGTAACAACAAAAATGTTAAATTTGAATTGGACCAAATGCTAGAATCATGTGTCATAGAAATTGTTGAAGAATTAGAGAGGATCAGTCCAATCATAGTGCAGGACAAGAATACCTCGAGTGAAGTACGGATTTGTGTTGAACCGAGGAAGCTAAATGATGCATGTTTGCATGATCCCTTTTCGACTCCATTCACAAATGAGGTGCTAGAGAATGTCAGAGGACAGGAAATGTATTATTTCATTGAATGGATTTTCGGGCTACGATCATATTAGAATCGCAAAGGAGGACCGAAACAAGAATACTTTTACGATGGAATGGGGTTGTTTCTAGTACATGGTAATTCCCTTTGGACTCAAGAATGCGCCTGCAACATTTTCTAGAATTGTAGTTGTTGCTTTTAAAGATTCTATACATAAATTTCTAGAAGTATATTTTGATGGCTGGATGGTTTTTGGTCTTGTAAAAGACCATATTGAGAGTTGTTCATGATTCTACGCAGTAAATATTGAAGAAAGGAGGAAAACTGCGTTGGCTGAGTTTGTTCTCGATGTTTTGAGCCATAAAGTAGGGCTCATCATCAGGAGGAAGTTTTATGTGGCTAAAATAGTTCAAGAAATTAGCTTATTAATAAGTGTGGAAGTTTTTTAGGTTTTGCATAAAGCTGACTTAGCCCTAAATTTTTTTTTAATAATTCTTAATGATTAAAAGAAAAAAATTATACTAATTTTTATTATTAAATTTTTTTTAATATATTAAGAAAACAAATTTTTATGTTTTAAAACCTAACCTAATCTTTTTAATAAAATTTAAATCTAAATTAAAACTTGTTATTTAAAAAATTAATATACTAAATTTTTTATTTTAAAACCTAAAGATCTAAAAAAAATTATTATAAATTTATTTAAAGAATTTTCCTACAATAATTAAATATCTTCAAATTTTAAATTTTTTTAAATTTTTTTAATAAATCTAGAAACCTAAAAGGTTATATAGTTAAGACTTGATTTCTTCCCAAGTCTTAGGCAAAGGTCTGATTAAATTTACTTAAAAAATCTTTATTAGAATATTGACATGTTTTTTAAATTTATAGTCTTTAATATATTAAAGTTTTAAGGATTTTTTAACCTATTTTCAAAATTTCAAATTTTTTTGTTTTTTATTTATTATTATAAACATTTACAAACTAGAAAGATTACTAAAGTTTTTTATTAAATTAATTGGGGTCCTTTGTTTTTTTGTGTGTATTAGTGTCCTTGAGAAGGTGGATGATAGGGTGCCAGCACTCATTGAGTTTAAGGCCATCATCCCTATTTAGGTTTAAGGAAAATTTTTCTATCTCTATAGCCTCCCCGATTTTCCGTCTTTTGTAATGATCTTCTATAGTGATAATTTTAGTTTCCTCAATGCGTATGCGGTGGCGTGAGTGGTGAGCATGTTCAGCAAGAGTCGATTTTTGGTGGCGATCATGCATGATGTCAGGACAATGTTCTTTGAGCCTCACTTAGACAGAGCGTCCAGTTTCCCCAATATAGGGGATCTCGCATGAGCAAGGAACACTGTAAACACCTTTTTGCTTTAAAGGTTCAACTGGGTCTTTGGAGGTATCTAGCATTCTACCTAAGGAAGAGTGATCATAGTTCCTTTGATATAAGGAAGAGTGATCATAGTTCCTTCAATGTTCCTAATCTGTTTTGGAGACCTGTTACGAGCTTTCCCGATAACCTTCTCAATTTGATATTTACTGTAACCATTCACTTGGAAGACGTTACTTAAGTGGTCTATTTCAAGGTTTAGGTGGTCATCATCCGAAATTCTAATAGCTCTAGTTAATAGTGTGTTCAATACCCCTATCTTTTGTGTAGGTAGATGGTGTGAGTCCGCATGTAGGTACCTGTCGGTATGGGTCTTTTTTCTGTAAACCTGATGACCTAGGGCCTTGCCACTCCTTTTTGTGATGAGAAAATCCAAGAATGGGATTTTGTTTTCCTATTCTATCTCCATGGTGAACTTAATATGATATGATCTGTTGTTCAGATGCCCCAAAAACTCGTCCAATCTTTCCTTCCCATGTGTCCAATTTATGTTCGTATCATCCACAAACCTTTTCCACCATTTTGGTTTTAAAGGGAATGAAGAAATAGCGGCTTTCTCAAAGGCCTCCATGTACAGGTTAGCCATTACTGGGGAAAGAGGGGATCCCATAGCGATACCCTCAACTTGTTCATATAGTACACCTTTAAAGCTAAAAAAAGTAGATTTTAGGCAAATTCTAACTAGTTTCTTTGTTTCGTCATTGGATATCTCCCTGACCACTACCGGAGCTTCATCTACTAGAATATTTGTAAAAAGGGACACTACATCAAAGATGGCTAGAATATTTCCATCCTCCACCTTAAAGTCTTTCAATTCTTTAACCATGTGTGTGGACTATTTAATGTAAGAAAAGGTTTGACCTACCAAGGCTCTTAGCTTTTTTGCAAGGAACTTGGCTAAATAATAAGTAGGGGATCCTATAGTATTCACTATGGGTCTAATAGGAACACCGTCTTTGTGTATCTTGGGTAAACCATAAATATGAGGAACCGATGTATCCTTCGGGATTAATTTCTTCTTGGTGTTCTCATCAAGAGAGGAATTTTTAATGGTTTTTGTAACCTCTGCTATAATCTTCTTTGTGGGATCCCTATCTATCCTTTTGTAACTTCTACTTGTTGATAAATGATCAATCATTTTTTTATCATAATATTCTCTATCTAAGATGATTGTAGCACTCCCTTTATCCACTTTCAGCACAATAATATTTTTATTATTCATTAAGTTTCTTAACGCCATCCTCTCATTCGGTGATATATTGGTCTTGGGCGGCCTTGCCTTTCTAATGGCTACTGCACACTCCTGCCTAGCTTCTTCAGCTTGGGTTTCTGGGAGACTTGACACAACGTCCTCTATTTTACAAATTTGCAATAATAAAACATAACCTAATGAACAAACACCACCAAATTTTTGAAGAGGCAAGTGTAGCATTGGTATGTTCTGAAATTCACCAGACGTGCAGGGACATTGATGTGATTTTAGAATCCCTCTACAATCTGCACTTAAAACTTGTGAACAGGCTACGTCTTGACATCTGGGCACGCATAGAGGCTGCCTCTACGGAAAGAAGTGAGAAGTTAGCCATAAATCTGGAATTGAAACACAATCATAAACTGGGAAATTTGTTAAAAACTCAAAAACCAGAAATCGAGCTAAATAGTAGAGCAAGGTCTTGCGTCATCAATCTCTCTGCATCCACGTTGAGTGAGGTGCAAATCAAGGTGCTTGAACATGGGCTGAACTTTGTCGTTGCTCCCAAAAAACTACCACTAGAAGATTTAATTTGTAGAATAGAGGACGTTGTGTCAAGTCTCCCAGAAACCCAAGCTAAAGAAGCTAGGCAGGAGTGTGTAATAGCCATTAGAAAGGTAAGGCCTCCCAAGACCAATATGTCATTGGATGAGAGGATGGTGTTAAGAAACTTAAGGAATAATGCAAATATTATTGTGTTGAAAGTGGATAAAGGGAACACTACGGTCATCTTAGATAGAAAATATTATGATAAAAAAATGCTTGTTCATTTATCAACAAGTGGAAGTTACAAAAGGCTAGATAGGGATCCCACAAAGAAGATTATAGCAGAGGTTACAAAAACCATTAAAAATTCCTCTCTTGACGAGAACACCAAGAAGAAATTAACCCTGAATGATACATCGGTTTCTCGGATTTATGGTTTACCCAAGATACACAAAGACGATGTTCCTATTAGACCCATAGTGAATACTATAGGATCCCCTACTTATTATTTATCCAAGTTCCTTGCAAAAAAGCTAAGAGCCTTGGTAGGTCAAACCCCTTCTTACATTAAAGATTCCACACACATGGTTAAAGAATTGAAAGACTTTAAGGTGGAGGATGGAGATATTCTAGCTAGCTTTCATGTAGTGTCTGTTTTTACAAAGATTCCAGTAGATGAAGCTCTGGTAGTGGTCAGGGAGATAACCAATGAAGAAATGGAGAAACTGGTTAGAATTTGCCTAAAATCTACTTTTTTCAGCTTTAAAGGTGTACTATATGAACAAGTTGAGGGTATCTCTATGGGATCCCCTCTTTCCCCATTAGTGGCTAACATGTACATGGAGGCCTTTGAGAAAGTTGCTATTGATTCATTCCCTTTAAAAACAAAATGGTGGACAGGGTTTGTGGATGATACAAACATAAACTGGCCACATGGGAAGGAAAGCTTGGAGGAGTTTTTGGGGAATCTGAATAGCATATCAAATCATATTAAGTTCACCATGGAGATAGAAGAGGATAAAAAAATACCATTCTTGGATGTTCTCATAAAAAAAAAGAATGGCGGGGCCCTAGGTCATCAGGTTTACAGAAAAAAGACCCATACTGATAGCTACCTACATCCAGACTCACACCATCTACCTACACAAAATATAGGGGTATTGAACACACTATTAACTAGAGCTATCATAATTTCGGATGATGACCACCTAAACCTTGAAATAGACCACTTAAGTAACATCTTCCAAGTGAATGGTTACAGTAAATATCAAATTGAGAAGGTTATCGAGGAAGCTCGAAATAGGTCTCCAAAACAGATTAGGAACTATGATCACTCTTCCTTATATCAAAGGAACAACAGATGTTATAGCCAGGATTCTTCGTAAAAAGAACATTGGTGTTACCTTTGCCCCTCCAAAATCGATAGGTAGAATGCTAGACACCTCCAAAGACCCAGTTGAACCTTTAAAGCAGAAAGGTGTTTATAGTGTTCCTTGCTCATGCGAGATCCCCAATATTGGGGAAACTTGACGCTCTGTCCAGGTGAGGCTCAAAGAACATTATGCTGACATCATGCATGATCGCCACCAAAAATCGGCTCTTGCTGAACACGCTCACCACTCACACCACCACATATGCATTGAGGAAACTAATCACTAGAGAAAATCATTACAAAAGACGGAAAATCAGGGAGGCTATAGAGATAGAAAAAATTCCCTCAAAACTAAATAGGGATGATGGCCTCAAACTCAGTGAGTGCTGGCGCCCTATCATCCGCCTTCTAAAGGACACTAATACACACAAAAAAACAAAAGACCCCAATTAATTTAATAAAAAACTTTAGTAGGCTTTCTTGTTTGTAAATGTTTATAATAATAAATAAAAAACAAAAAATTAAAAAAAAATTAAAAAAAGTTAAAAAATCCTTAAAACTTTAATATATTAAAGACTATAAATTTAAAAAAACATGGGAATATTCTAATAGAGATTTTTTAAGTAAATTTAATCACCTTTGCTTAAGACTTGGGAAGAAATCAAGTCTTAACTATATAACCTTTTAGGTTTTTAGATTTACTAAAAAATTTTAAAAAATTTAAAAATTTGAAAATATTTAATTATTGTAGAAAATTCTTTAAATAAATTTATAATAATTTTTTTTTTTAGATCTTTAGGTTTTAAAATAAAAAATTTAGTATATTAAGTTTTTAAATAACAAGTTTTAATTTATATTTAAATTTTATTAAAAAGATTAAGTTAGGTTTTAAAACATAAAAATTTGTTTTCTTAATATATTAAAAAAAATTTAATAATAAGAATTAGTATAAATTTTTTTTTTATAAATATTAAGAATTATTATAAATTTTTTTTAGGGTTGAGCCGGCTTTATGCAAAACCTAAAAAAACTTGCACACTTATTAATAAGCTAATTTCTTGAACTATTTTAGCCACAGAAAACTTCCTCATGATGATGAGCCCTACTTTGTGGCTCGAAACGTCGAGAACAAACTCAGCGAACACAGTTTTCCTCCTTTCTACCATATTGAGAACCTAAGAGTGATGATGGAATGATGTCTCCGGTATCAAATTTCCTTAAATTTGAAGAAGTGTATATTTTGTGCACCTTTTGGAGTTTTTTTGGTGATGTGGTCTATCATGACAGAATTTCGGTTGATCTAGCCAAGGTTGCGATCATCCTCGACTTACGACCATCAACCACTCTTAAACAATTGAGAGAAACATTAGGACATACTGGATACTACAAAAATTTTATCAAGAAATATGCGGACGTGACTGCTTTGATGGAGAAACTACTGAAAAAAGACACTAAGTTTCATTGGACAGAATACTGTCAAGGGAATTTGGACAAGTTGAAGAACAATATGGCTACAAAACTAATACTTGTATTTCTAGACTGGAAAAAGGAATTCCATGTTCATGTCGACACATTGTCTGTTGTGCTCAATGTGATACTGACGCAGCTAAGTGAAGGAGTGATTAATCACCCCATCACTTTCACTAACAGAAACTTATCAACTGTAAAGAAAAATTACACCACAGCGGAGAGAGAAGGGATATCGATGGTGTATGTGCTGCATAAACTTAGACATTATTTGTTGCGTGGACATTTCAAGATGTACATTGACCATTTTGGGCTGAATTATTTGGTCAATAAGCTAGCATTGGGCAGGGGGGGGGGAGATATTTTGGTGGCTCCTCCTCTTTCAGGAATTTAATTTTGAGATAATTGTTAAACCATGTAGGTAGAATTTAGGACCACATCATTTGTCAAGGATTGAAGCTGGAGAAGAACCTAATAGTCTGGAAGATAATATTCCTGATGTGAATTTTTTTTCCATAACCATGTTTGATGATCAATATAAGCATATCATCCACTTTTTTTGAGTACGGGGTATGCGCCAAATGAATTTACCACTGCACAGAAGAAAGAGTTAGTAGTGCGAGCCGTAGATTTCCAGTTGATTACTGGACATCTATATAAAATGGGCCCTGATTAGATACTCTGATGATGTGTTTTGGAGCACGAGCTCCTAATGATATTAAGTGAAGCACATGCTGGTGTCATAGGAGGACACTATGCAGGAAAAGCAATGATGCGAAATATTTTGCAAGCAGGTTTATGGTAACCCACCATGCATGTGGATGCTTGATATTATTGTCGAAGCTATGTTATGTGCCAAAGAACTAGGAAGACATCCCGAAGGGATGAAATTCCATTGGTACCACATATTTCACTCCAGGAATTTGATAAATGGGTTGTTGAATTTGTAGGACATATCTGTTTGGAAAGAAAGTGCACAGGAGCATGCTATATTATCACTGTGACCGATTACCTCACCAAATGGCCAGAAGCACTGCCAATAAAGGATTGTATTGTTGTGATTGCTTCAAAATGTGTATTTGAAAATGTTATCACAAGGTTCAGGTTCCCAAAAATTCTAATCAATGACCAAGGTACACATTTTGTAAATCAATTGATTAAAGATTTGATTAACAAATTTTAGATACAAAATACTGTTGATGTATATGTAACTTCGGAATGTATTCTTCTATATATTTCATATATTGTAACCCGATTTTTATTCCAGGATGTTTCTATTATGTATTTGAGTCATGTGGTCATGCCTCGATGTTCCGATCGGGAGGATTAATAATGTAAACAAGTCATATCAAGTCATTAGGTAAGTCCCCACAGTTTAGGGGAACTTGAGTTATTATACACTAATTAAGGTGTAGGCTCAAGTAGTAATTATTAGGTTGAGTGCACTTCAAGTCAACGGAAGAATATAAATAGAGAGTGAGAGTCTCTCTATTTATCACTTGTGACTTAGCTCTCTTGCTCTCTAAAGTGTGGCGCACTTTTGGAGAAGGAAATTCTTGTGCTTGACAGAAGACAGAAGGCCGCTATTGTGAAGGGAGGTCATCTTACTATTTTGGGATCACATCTTGTGGTGATACTATCTTAGAGGAAGTTGAGGGGTTTTCTCCATTTATGGTTTCCCCTCCCAAAATATTTGTGTCTCTTGTTTCTTGATGTGCTTATGTGATTGCTGTGCTTGTTATTCTCTCAGTGAAAAGATCTTGTCATAATGCTAGCTTAAATGTTGAAAAACTAACATGGTATCAGAGCTAACCTGAGAAGAAGACATTGTGCAGCTACAGGAACTAGGGATTCCTATTTTGTGGATCTTTCTCCACAGATTTTCAGCATAAGTATGCTAGGATGACTCTCCATTGAAGGGTGCATCTTTCTGTCGATGCGGAATTCAATTTCAAGCATTTTCAGTTTCGATGTGGAAATTAGGGCTTTCTACAGAAGAGGAATTTTTGAGTAAGACCAGGATAGGATTGTTCTCCTCATAAAAACCGAAATTTAGAGACCTGGATCAGGAAATTTGGTTGGGTAAATCTCTGGGAAAGTCAAACCCTAGTTTGACCCCTAGCTAGGAGAAACCCTAAATACTAAAACTGCTAAGTTTTGGTACAGTCGCTATATTCCTCGATTGGTGAAGTCTCAGAAGCTGAAAATTTCAGGGACTGAAGATAAAATCTTGATGAACACTGTTTCCAAAGGGAAGCCTCTGATTCGCTATATTCTGGGAGATATGATCTCTCCAAGTTAGGGTTCCATCCTCTTCCAGAAATCATCCATAAACCGGACACCTGGGGAGATCTGCAATATCTTGAGCTACAGAGGTCCAAATGGAATTCCTGAAGATGTTCCAGAAAGGTAACAGACTTTACTTTATGTGGTCCGAAGTTCAGACTCAGAAGATGAACCAATGACGCGTGGCATGCCGTACAACTTAGCTGTTCTGAACAGTCCTGTAACCGGTCACCTTGGGAAAAGGATCATAAATCTGAAATGGTGAAACCAATTCTGATGAAACCTACGTTTTTGGATCAGGGACATGCGAGGTTACCTCAGTGAGAAATTTCAGACATATAG
>LPNX010829718.1:33232-111273 GCA_001517045.1 Pseudotsuga menziesii | reverse complement strand
GATCCCATCATGTACAAAATATACAAAAGTGGATCATCATCCATCAAAATGCCTAAAACTAAGCCTGCCCACCATGGCCACTGGGACCTCCTTGGTCCCTGTGATCTCTGTGCCCCCTGGCTTCCTCAGACTCCTCGGCTTTGGTAGCCTCCACCGCATCCCTGTATACACATACTGCTCTAGCTACTCGTCTGAAAAGACGTAGCCAGACCAGTGGAACCCCAACTACTGACTCCTGCATAGCTACAGGGAGATGCTCTATCCGTATCGTAGGTACTCGCTCGGTCAGCCTGCCTAGCTTCACCTCGAGTACCGTGATCAATCCTGGGTCTCCCCCTGCAACAGGACGTACGAAGGTACGTGGGTGCCCTACAGGGCGGACCGGTCCAATATCTGCATTTTGACACATAAAGAGGGTTTAGACTTGTGCATATGTATATATCCTATCATTTGAAAATCCATAAAAATTTGATAATGATAAAAAATAAAAAATGACTTACCCATCTCTCCCCATGCTCCTCCTGGAGGGAGGACTAGGTCGGGATCACCTCGGAAATCTAGCCTGGCTTATGGAAACTGCTCCAATGCTAGCACCTGCCGTTCCCACCATGAATAGAAATCATCATCATACATGCTATGTACTACATCTCCTCCTCCTTGATGGAGGAAGATATCTCCCCACCGGCTCAGCCTCGGTTGCTGTGGATGATGGACCTGTAAGGGTATCGCAGGGCTCATAGCTGGCACCCTCTCAAAGAAGAACGCTACCAATATACTAGCATAGCCAAAGTTCTTTCGTCTCCCCCTCCTATAGTCGGATAATTTCCTCCTCATGATGGGGGCAATCCCTGTACACCAGTCAAAGAGGGAACCTCTAAAGCAGTCCACCGCCACTCTCATCTGAGTCTTGGTGGCCATGTGTAATCCTGCTAACCCTGAAAGTCTCACTATAGTACTGGCCAATACCTGTAATGTAAGATCCTGAATATCTGCAATGAGAACGCTGCTACCTTTCTTTTGAGTACCCGGCCTGCAGAATACATGGACATAGTGCTGGACACTCAAGGGGTCCCCACCCCTGCCAGTGCCCTCCAGGTTCACCGGTGCTCCCCGATGTGATAACCCAGTTATGAAGTAGATGTCCTGTGTGGTAAGCTCCAAAGTCTCACCCTGGATATTGAACATCCCCAGGTCATGGTCCCAGTAATGGACTAAGAACTCTAATATGCGGACATTGGCCCGCATGGGTGATGTGCAAAAGAACTTGAGCAGCCCACTATTCCGTAATGCTTGGATGGTAGGCGGGATTTGGAGAGCCGCTTGGTCCATCATCTCATGTTCCCTCTCCCTCCACTCCAGCACCATGTTTTCCCTGACAAATAAACATAGTTTAATTCAGTATTTCACCATAAAAATTTAAAAATTTTGACCATTTTTAAAGCTTTTATCTATTGCGCAGCATGCGTGACTGTCCATTGGGACAAGTCGCGAGTCATTCACGACTTTCCTATGCAGCAACTCGCGCATGAAACGCGTATTCGCGGCTTTCATGCGTAGAAACCCGCGAATACATTTTGCCATCTTTTATGTTGATGAAATAAACTGAGTTAACCATCAATTTTAAAATTTGTTTGGATGAAAATGAAGAGCTCAGGGTGTAGAGTTACCTGAAGCTAACGGATCTGAATTCTGATGGTCCAATTGTCCACGGCAAGCAATCAAAGATAGAGGGTAAACTTTCCTTTTTGGTTCAAAAAGTGCAAATGGTAAGAAATGATTTGATTTTCAAACTATTAATAGAAAAAATATTTTGTAAAGTGGGTCTTTCTCTATAGTTTGAAATGTCAATTGACTAATATTACCTCTTTTGTGCCTTGGAACAGGTTTACCTACTTTTACAAAGTGTTGATGCTTCTATAGGGTGGTTTTTGATCATTCCAACACTTGTTGGCATCTTATCACTCCACATTAACCTTAGTATGCAACATTTTGCCACGGACTATGGTATTTTTAGCCATTAGTCCCTTGTCTCTACTATTGTTCTTCTGTGGCTAGGGTCCCTTTTTCATGAGTATCATTCTTAATGCCATTGCCATCCTTTGGTACTCATTCCATCATTGTTTCAGGCCCAGAGGTTTCCTCATAGCTACTTTTCACGCCAAATAGAGCTTCTTATGAATCTCTCTTTACAAGCTATCCCTTTATAGGACTCCCCGCCCTTATGGAGTTTCTTTAGGCCCAGGTCTGACTCCTTCAAAATAGACTTGACTGCCGAGTTATCTCATCCATTCAAGCTCATTAAGAATATGTGAACGGGCATCCGCATTGGTGGTAGGTTATCTCTTTCTCTGACCATGCAGAATAATACGAGAAAGGATCACTCTCTTTTCTTCGGAATTGAGAAGAGTATTCTCAGGTATAGGTTTATCACTTTTCCGGACCTGAGGGACTAAATTTACGGAAAAGGAACACCCGGTTTGAGCTTAGTTTTCTCTTTTTCGTGCTCTGGATCCAAACATGAAAAAGATTCCGAGTGTACTTTGTGTCTTTGTCATGCTCGTTAAACACTCAAGAACAAAGCAACGAGTTTATTGTTGTAAGCCCCATTTCTCATAACCAAATGGATCTTTCCGAGTGATCTTGCTTTCCTTCACACTCGTAAAACTCAAGCTATTTTATGCTGTTATGGAAGGAGCTTTGGGTAGGTGGTAATTTAACCTTTTTCGGACCTTCCCGACTAAGTACGAAAAAGGTTCACCTTTTCTCCTTCGGAAGTTAAGAGAGTTCTTCTGTGGTTTGTTTTATACTTTTTCGGCCTCAGGAGACTAAATTGGATGAAAAAGGACCCCCCCTGGAGTCTTCTTTGGCATTTTTAGACTCTCTAAATGTGAAAATACCGCATGAGCATGTACTAGTTCGGGCTCATTAAATCCACGGATCAGTGTATCAAGCATTATTTTCCCATCTCTTCAAGCTTGTTAAAAAATGAAGAGGGAACCGAGTTGGCTTTCCTGGACTCGTTAAAACTTAACAGGGAAGGTAAGGAATAAGTTTTCTCTTGTTTTCAGTAATGGCAGCATGTCATCCTTGAACATAGCACTCTTTGCCTTCCGATATCCATGTTTTAGTGTACATATGTGTTCAACTATCACTTTGAGTTTTTACTCCTCCTCTTGTCCTTTATACCTGGGGAATCTGATCATGTCTCCTACATGACAGATAAGTCTAGTTGTCCTATCTATCTGTTATACGCTGCCTTGGGTCATCTCTGTGTCATGCTCAATGTTCAAGGATTCTTCCCAAAATCTGATCTCTAGCCTAATTCCATCATTGTTATATCTGTTATCCATTTACTTGTGTCTACCTTTTTTTTGCCCAGTTCCTAGTCACTCTTGTGATCCGTTGGAGGATCTATTGCCTTCCCTATCACAGTATGGTTCCGTTTCAGTACTTCCTGATGACGAAGACCTAGAGTTTTGATGATGGTACCTATGGATTCACTTTCATCATTGGTGAACTCCTTTGCTTCAGTTGTCAATTATCATCTATTGGTTGACAAACTGTTGAATCCTTTCCATGTTCGACTTCAGCTTACCCTTATTCACATGGCTTGGATTGTACTGGTTCTTTGGGATCTTTTATGAAGACCTTAGTTCCTCACTCATGAACTAAGTTGCGCAAGACTATGTTCTATTTCTATATCCAGCTTCCAGATCTTTGAAGACTCATCATTATTGTATTGTGGCTTCGATCCACCTTTGTAAATACGTGGTTTTTACCCGTATCATATGATGTCCTCAAATATTGTAAAAGAGCTAGTGTTCCATTAAATTGAACATAGCATCCTTAGATGTAACTTTGTATATGACATTACTATGTATTTGTTTCAGGTACTCCTTCTGCTCCACTGGATTTTTGAGTTTTCTCCAGAGTTAACTATTATAATGTATTTCGGCCATCATTCCCCTCTAACCTCACACATTAGGGGGCATCTGTTATACACCTGAATGGCACCTCTCCGTCCGAGTGCTGACATCCCTCAGGTTGGAACACAAAAGGACACTTATGGATTGAGGTTTGCCTATATTCACTATACCTTGGTTTATGATGAAGTACGTTCCCTATATACCCAGCTGGTTACTTTGCCATTTTTCCATTTTGAGTTGTATTCGTGACTCTCTCTATTGACAACTCGTGCATCATTCGCGAGTCTCCTCTTCAGCAAGTCGCAAATCTTTGTATTCATGGGTTGCGCTTATATAGAGTCGCGAATCATTCATGGGTTTCTCTACTACAGACCCGCGAATGGTTTCCTCAAAATTAAAATATAAAATCTCGAGTTAATGGGAGATTAGTTTCAGTCATTTAACTTAATCCCATTAACTGCTATAACCTCCCTAACCTTCAAGAACTGCCTCATTTCATCCATATAAATACAGGCCTTGGGGAGGGGGTTTAGATAGTCATACTTGGAGAGCAAAGTTATGCTGGTGGATTGTCTACATAAATCTTTGGAGCAGAGAAACTCAGAATCCTTTGGTGACAGAGGAGTCCTTGTTCAGACATTGGGTTGTAACCTAAACTCTTTCCATTATTGTTAATAAAGATATTACTTCTTCCATATGTGTTTCATATCTTGTAGATTGGTAAATGTTTACATTTCAATATGATATATGATTTGCCTAACCTGCATCTATATATATGAATCATCTTGTATCTGGAAGAGTGTTTATTAACAGGTGAAGGAGGAATTATCTTGCAGACTTTGGAAGTGGATCAGAGAGGGAGAAGATAGCAAGGATCAGCCTTCGTTTAATACAAGTAAGTCCTTCTACTTTCCTATTTCCTATTCTGTGCTTTTAGAGTCAAACTGTTTGCAAGTAATGAGTATGTTGGTAACCCCCCAGACCTAGGTTATTAGGTGAATTATCCTGTACAACAGGAGGGGAATGTCTCGAAAAAATACCATGTGGGTAAGTTTCATGACTTCATAGAACTGGAGGAAGTGGATTATGAAGACGTCAAGATGAGGCTGTTCGCACAGAGTTTGTCTGGGGAAGCCAAGAAATGGTACAAATATTTTCCACTTATGTCTATTCTCAGTTTTGTTGGTTTTCAAACCGTATTTCTAGAAATATGGGACGATAAACAAATCCCATTGCAAGTCTTGTCCCAGTACAACAATCTCAAGAAAGGAGGTTTTGAGTTGGTCCATGAGTTTTCTAGAAGATTCATGAGAGCCTATAACTCGGTACCTGCTGACATTAAACCTTCACCCGGGGCAACTAAGCTTCATTATGCCGATGCATTTGATAAATATTTTGCTTTATTATTAACAGAAAGAAAATCAACCACTCTTCCTACCATGTTCACTGACATCGTAGAAGTAGAGGCCAATATGATGGCATGTGGAAAGATAAAACCGAGAGTGGAGGTTGACAGGAGGAAAGGTAGAGAAGAAATACACCCCACCTCTTCTACTTCTTCATCTAGTGATGTAAAGTTTGAAATGATGCACAAAAATATGGAGAAGTTAATGGACTGTCTAATGGTGGAAGCTAATCCAGTAAATCGAGAGCGGAATGAACCTCAGATTAGAAATCCCAATTTTAGAAGACCGATTCCTCCCCCACTCCAACTGAATACACAAAAGGATGTGAGGAATCCAAGTAGCCAAGAAGATCACCAAATTAGGCCTCCTTTCCTTGAAAACTATGCAGTTGTCGAAGACGATACAGAGTGTATTGAAGATCAGATCCATCATTTTGATGATTTAGACTCCGAAATCTATTTGGATGAAGAGGAACATAATATGTTTGCGCAAGTAGATGATAATGCCTTGACGGAATAATTGGAGCAATATCATAAGGGATATATGCATGCTATAGATGATGTCAAAAATATAAAATTAAGGAGTAGAGATGTTGCTATAAACAAAGGAGGGTTAAATCCAAATCAGCCTTCTAGTAGTTAGACCAGCCCAGAAAAAGGGAATGAGAAACAAAAGGAGCCTGTTGTATCTAAAGAAGTGGGAAAAGGAACTGGTAATGTGAAGGAGCTAGAACAAACAAATCATATGGAGCTAGGCAAAACTTCTTCCGTGTTTAACCTCCAAAGCGAACTTGCTAAGTTGAATATTTCAATCCATTTCAATGAACTACTGAGGAATCAAAAATATAGGGACACTATAACAAAAATGATCATAAATCAAGGAGAAGCTCACCCGGATATTTTAGAATTGATAGAAGACAATCCTACTATTATCTTGGGATCTAATATTGATAGTGTGGATAGTGAAGACAAGGAAGTACCACCCTTTTACATGAGTTTAAATGTGCATGACATGGTGTTTCACAATGCTATGTTGGACTCGTGAGCCTCACATAACATGATGCCAAAGGGAGTGGTGGAAATTCTAGGGTTGGAGATTACTAGGCCTTATAAAGACCTATATTCCTTTGATTCTAAAAGGGTTAAATGTATGGGTTTGATCAAAGACATGGTGGTATATTTAAATAAATTACCATATAAAACTATGGTCATGGATGTTTTCGTGGTTGATATTCCTCCCAAGTTTGGTATTTTGTTGTCGAGGTCTTGGAATTCAAAGCTAAAGGGCAGCTTGCAAATGGATGTCTTACACAACAATTCCTATTCGAAATGAAAACAAAAGGCTGTACCTTATGTCGTGAGAATTCAGGCTCATCCTGATATCCATCATGTTTACGCTGTTGATATAGACCTAGGGTCATCTATTTTCTTCAATGATATATCTCCTTGTAACTCATAAATTGTTGGGCCACAGAAATGCAAAAAATATAAAGAAAAGACAAATGAATGGGAAGCTTCAAAAAGGAAGCAGATAGACGAAGGACTATGGAATATGTATTTCGATGGCTCGGTGTCTAAAGTAGGTGCTGGTGTAGGTGTGTACATAATATCCTCCATTAGAGATACTAAAGCTTATGCCTACAAGTTGGTTTTTGAATGCACTAATAATGTAGAAAAGTATGAGGCTTTGTTGCTGGGTCTACATGCGTTAAAGGATTTGGGAGCCAAGAGGGTCCAAATATTTGGAGACTAGGAAATTGTAGTGAATCAGGTGAATGACAGCTACCAGACTAGGCATCCAAGAATGAGGGCCTATCAGAATGAGGTATGGGACATGTTCAGGAATTATTTCACTGAGTAAAAGGTCCTAGTGATTCCTAGGTATGAGAATACAGTGGCGGACTCTCTGGCAACCGCACCCGGGAAATTTGAGACTCCTACCATGGGTAAGAGAAAATACAAAGTAGACATAGTGGATAGGCCCTCCATACTGGACAACACCAAATATTGGCAGGTTTTCGAAGATGATATGCAAATCAAAAGGTTTCTGGAACTGTCGGGTGAGTTTGTGAATACCCGCATAGATGAAGATGATGCTGACTCTGAGAATTTCCTAGATGCTGATGAGAAGGAGGAGGATACCGTCGGAGCAGGGAAATTGAAAGATTCTTTGGGAGGTAAGGATATAGTCCAGTTAAAAATTAATCATAGCCCTAGAGGTTTGATCACCTTAGAGTCTCTTTTTGACCAAAATGGCATTGCCAGAGATTTGAAGGTCGAACCTACTGAAGACGCTGTAGAAGATAAAAACATTGGCACTAAAGAAAACCTGAAAATTATAAAGTTGTCCAAGAAATTACCTGCTAAAGAAAAGGAATGGTATGTGAACCTGATGAAGAAATACACAGATGTGTTTGCGTGGAGTTATGATGAACTCAAAGAATATGACAGTTCCATCATACAACATACTATCCCAATCAAGCCTGGATAAAAACCATTTAGGCAGAAGCTTAGGAGGATCAATCCGAAGCTAGTACCTATCATTGAAAAGGAGATAAAAAAAGTTGTTTGATACAAAAATAATTGTGACCCTGAGGTTTTCAAAATGGGTAGCTAATTTGGTTCCTGTTAGGAAGAAGAATGGGGAGATAAGACTATGTGTGGATTTCAAAAACTTGAATAGATTTTCTTTGAAGGACAATTACCCATTGCCGAAGATGGATCAGATCCTACAGAGGGTGGTGGGCTCAGAGAGAATATCCACTATGGATGGTTTCTCTGGTTATAATCAGGTGAAGGTGTTACCTGAAGACCAGGAGAAAACTACTTTCACCACACCTTGGGGCACCTTCATGTACACAAAGATGCCATTTGGGTTAATGAATGCTGGAGCCACTTTCCAATGTGCCATGGATATTGCCTTTGCAGATGAAAGGGACAAGTTTGTGGTGATTTACATGGATGATATTATTGTATGTTCCCAGTTGATCAAAGATCATATCAAGCATTTACAAAGGGTTTTCATTAAATGCAAGAGGTATGGCATCTCATTAAATCCGGGAAAGTCAAATTTTTCTCTAGAAGAAGGAAAGTTGCTGGGGCATATTATTTCAAAGGAAGGAATCAGGATTGATCCAGATAGGGTAAAAGGCATCTTGAAGGTGGAGGAACTAAGAAGTAAGAAGGAAATACAATCTTTCATCGGCCAAGTAAATTTCTTGAGAATATTCATTCCTAGCTTCGCCGAAATCCTGATGGACATTACCTATATGCTAAGGAAAGATCATGAAATCACATGGACGGTGGAAGCCAGGAAATCTTTCAAAGATATAAAACAGGACATTTTGGAAGCTCCTGTGCTGGTCAGTCCTGTAGTGAGAATTTATCCTCACTATAGGGGTAGAAATGGCTCCCTTGTGCCTATAGGGCACAAGGGTAGGTTTCTACCCTTAGAAAACAGTAAAAAACGGAAGTAAAAATGGCTGAAACAGAGCTGCGAATTGAAACTAAGCTAAGCTACACTAGAATAAGTAAATGGTAGCTGTAATAAACTATATCTAAGCTAATAATAGAAAGAAAGAAGAGATGGATTATTTTTGAACCCCTCTGCACACAGTGGGTTAGGGTTCCTCCTCCAAAACCTGCAAAAATAAACCTATACTACTATGAAGCAACCTGCAATCAAAGTTAATGGAAAACCTGCAATTGAAAATATTGGTTAGAAAACAAAACAAGGAAATAAACATGCATAAAAAAGAAGCTATACCTCACTTGGGTGGAAATGGGCCACCATGCCCTAGTTCGTGGGAGCACCTCTCTCTTGGTTGGGGAGCAATTGAGATGGAGGAGAGGGAGAGTGGGTGGTTTGAGAGCAAGAGGTCTCAAAGCATCCAAAGGTAGCATAACAACATGCAAATGAGGAGTGTTTTGAGAGTGACCCCCCACCCTCCTTATATAGTTTTTCCAAAGGGTTTTAAGCCCTTGGTCAGGGCTTTAGCTCCTGGGGGTCTATTTTGGGCTCTTTTTTGGACTTTTTAGCCCTTTTCTTCATCCTTGGGCTCTTTTGGAGGTGTGGGGGTCAAATGGAAGGTCATGGAAGGTCTAATGGAGTGAAATGAGTGTTGTGAGATGGTTTCCTTGGGTGGTGTAGGCCATTGAGAGTTGTGTGGGGGATTTTTGGGTTAACAAGTCCAGACTTTGAGAAATTTTTTTTAGTATTCTCATATGCTTCGGAGCATACTGTGGCAGCAATTTTGTTGCAGAAAAATGATCGGGGTGAAGAGCATCCTATAGCATTTTTTAGTAAGATATTGAGAGATGGAGAATTGAAATATGATATAATGGAAAAACAAGCTTATTCTTTGGTTAAGGCCTTAAAGGATTTTAGAATTTACATCCTCCATTCCCATATAATTGCATATGTCCCCAGCAGCGTGGTGAAAAGCATACTTACATAGCCAAATCTGGAAGGGAAAAGAGCTAAATGGATTGGAGTGCTTCTAGAGTATGACATATAAATTAAGCCCACAAAATTGATCAAGGGGCAAGGATTGGATAAAATGATGATAGATTCCCATTGTGATTATGTGCAGCTAAATTTCTTAGCTAGTCAATCTAATCAGTTGGATGCAGAAGTACCGGTGAAGCATGATTTTTCTATATCTCCCTGGTATGCTGATATTGTTTTTGTATTGTAGAATTTACAACCTCCTACAGGGTTAAGCAAAACCAGAGCTAGGTCTGTGAAGCTGAAGGATGCGAAATTTTGTATCATAGAACAATATCTTTATTGGAAATACCCTGGGGGAATACTGCTGAACTGTCTTCTAGAGAATGAAGCTCAACATGTAACAAAAGAGTTCCATGAAGGGGATTGTGGTGGGCACCATTCCTGGAAGGTAACCACAGAAAAAATTATGAGGGCGGGATTCTATTGGCCTTCATTATTCTCAGATGTATATAAGGAGACGACTAAATGCCATTAGTGTTATATTTTTGAAGGAAAAAGGAAGGTGGTTTCACTTCCCCTCAACCCTATATCGGTAGAAGCACTTTTCCAGCAATGGGGGTTGGATTTCATTAGAGAGATAAATCCAAACTCCTCAGGATAGCATAGGTGGATTTTAACAGCTACTAATTATTTCACAAAGTGGATTGAGGCAATACCCACTAGAAGAGCTACATAAGAAGTGATAATGGATTTCATAAAAGATGATATTTTGGTGAGATTTGGTTGTCCTACGCGAATTGTGACAGACAATGCGCCTACGTTTAAGTCCAAAAAGATGATTAATTTTTTCTATAAATATCATATAAGCCTAAATCATTCTACTACTTATTACCCATAGGGGAATAAACTGGCATAATCCTCTAACAAAATTCTGGTGAGGATTATTAAGAAACTGTTGGTGGAAAACAAAAGAGCATGGCAAACAAAGTTGAAATATGCCTTGTGGGCTGACAGAATCAACACAAAGAGGGTTGTTGGTATGTCACCATTTCAATTGGTATTTGGAGCCGAGGTAATTTTCCCGCATCTCTAGGGGTTCGAGTTATGACATTAGAGGAAATTTGAGGTCTAAAATGGGCCTCCTAAGGAAAATAATAAAATAATAGTTATTAATTTTGGAGGAAGAATGAAAAAAACTACTTTCTATGTTTGTATTTTCGACATATCTCCCTATGTTTTTACTCAAATTCTGAGCAGGAGAGCTCATTGGATGCAGAATTTAATTCCACATCCAACGAGTACCCACACTGGATACTTTTGATGGACCATTCTACCCCAAAAATAAGAAATACCTGAAAAATGTGATGATGATGTCATCATCACATTTTTTTAGGTATTTCTTGTTTTTGGGGTAGTAGGGTCCATCAAAAGTATGTAATGTGGGTACTCGTTGGATGCGGAATTAAATTCCACATCCAACAAGCTCTCCCACTTGAAATTTGAGTAAAAACACAAGGAGATAGGTCAAAAATACGAACAAAAAAAATTGTTTTCTTTTATGAGAAATATGTCAATTCAACCATTATGGTTGACTCATTTTATTGAAATTCTATTGGTTCTTGAATTTCAACTCACAAAATTTATAGTTGGCACGTTTTCTTATAAGGCCCATTTTAGACCTCAAATTTCCTCTAATGAAATTGTTGCAGGACCTATTAGATGAGTCTAGTCCCATTCAAAGAAGGACCAACCAAATTGTTGAATTGAATGAAATGAGGGACAAAGACTATGATAAGGTCCAGATACAATAGGAGAAGATGAAGAATAGCTTTGACAGAAGAATACAGGAGGACATTTTTCGGGTTGACGACTTGATGTTAAAATGGGACGCCCCACATGAAGACAAAGGAAAACATGGAAAATTTAACCACTTATGGGTGGGCCCATACCTTATTACGACACTCAGAGGAAACAATGCTTCATTCTGTAGTATCCAGATGGGTCACAGTACGAGGGAGGCCTAGTGAATGGGAGGTTTCTAAAACATTACCTGGAGTAAAGGGACTAAGGTCCATCTATTATAGTGTAAATATGTTTTATGTTTTAGTCAGTACAGATGGTGAATCGAAATATTTGAAGCCCACAAAGAAGGCCCTAAGATCAGAAGAGGTAAACATTTTTCAATTATGTTTTCTTTCAGAAAGTAAAATAAGAGGATGTTGTCAGTGGATTCAGTGACTAGTCTATAGGTTTTTTGCTACCTCACTAGGAGGATAACATCCCTTGTGGAGACGGTTCTTAGGACCATATTCAAAATTTTCGATTATGAGAGATATGTGGGGAAATGAACCTATCGAAGAGGTGTTGGGAAGGCATCCCTTGAGTTGCAAGGGTGTTGAAGGAATCTGTGAGATGGCATTCTGCTCTTAGGACAAGTAGCAACGGGAATGAGGTAAAGGGCGGTGTAAATCGACGGTTGCGATTCGAGATGATAAAGATTGACGGTGGAAAGGCATTTCATAGATTATAGATGCAGGGTAAAGTGAGGATGTCAGATGCACTGAATGCATTAAATGGGAGCCATAATAGAAGGTTGAGATTAATTAGAAGACAAATCAATGGAACCAAAGCATTTCGCGCAGTGAACGTGCTCGGCCATGGCCACTTTTCAGAATTGTGAAATAGATTAAAGAGTAGAAAGAACTAAGGGACAAGATAGGATTACAAGAAGATCCACAACCATAAATTATTTCGCGTCCCAGACTATCAAGGATAGAGTCGCAATTTCAAATCGCGAAAAGTGATACTGGCTGAAAAGATCAATGGTCACTACAAGGGCGAAGATAGATCTGCAGTCGTAGTTTATTTTGCGATCTGAACTAGCGCGGATGGGGTCATGATCTCAAATCGTGAAAAGTGGCAAGTTCCGCTCAAATCGATGGTTGCGAGGAGAGGTTGATCTTGATCGACAGATAAGAGGCATAATGCGAGGTAAAATCACTCACCAGACTAGGAAAGGAAGAGTAGGTAGAAGGTTAAAAATTTTCGGATGTGAATGGCCTCGATGAAAGGAAGTTAGAGATCAATGATGGAGGTCATCCTTCCCAGATTAAGCTACGCATGTAGATAGTGAGGAAGAATTTGGCATAAAGGACCTCACATATCCAAGACTCAGATCATAAGGAGAAAGATCCACGGTGCAAACTGCATGGGAAGGGCACGAAGATTATGTAGTATAGAAAGCTATAAAAGGGTCTACATGGAGTTGGAAAGGTTTGTATTTTCCAAATCCTCGAGATCGCCGAACGCCTGACTGCATATAGAGCACCAGCACGAATACACCAGAAGATTGTGCTAGAGAAACAAGGTACGCCCTTGATACTTCCTCAGTGCTATTTGAAGATGGAAAAATAAGGAGAAGTAGAAGTGGTATATGTGAGAGACAATGCAAAACTAGAGGTCGCATGTTGGAGGGTAGAAGAAAGTCTCATGGATGAGAACGCTGAGATTTTTTATACCATTTTGGTGGGGGAAACAATTGAAGCTGCTAGAGGCAAATTGGAAGTCCTTAAGAACCAGGGTAGTGATACCTGTGGTGTTTTTCAATATTTTTTCCATTTTTTATCTATTGACCAAACCCCCCATTTCCTTGAGTTTGTCGGGTGGTGTGCAGACAATTTATCTGTTGCCAAGGGAGTCATTATGAATAGGTCAAAATCCAAAATCCTCTGTTCAGTCCAGGTTCTCATCGTCCGTAAAGCCCTTCACATCCTAGACGAGTTTGTCCAGATATCCCACAAATACCGAGAAGAGAATATCATATGTTTATTTAGAGAGTCTATCATCGAAAATAGAGAAGCTTTCTTGAGGGCCTGTTCAAAACCTAATGGTGAAGTCATCAGCCTGTCTTACCCCATTGACCTTATCCAATTTAATGAAGAAAATCAGTGGTGTATAGCCCTGGCTAGCCATTTTTTAGGTCTAGATACTAAGGGTTATGTCACAGAGTCATTGTTGAGTCTATTGTTCGTTTTGAGTACCCGTCCTGTCGAACTTGGATTTCCAGGGAAATATTTTCAATCCTATTGTCTTAAATTTGATGAATTCCTAGACGAGAACATTCGTTCTTAGTTAGCGAATTTCCACGGCACCAAAGTATTCTGATTCTAGTCCTTTTTGTTCAGAATGTTATAGCTTATAACGAAGAAGACTTACAAGTGCCTAAGTTAGATATTACTAATGAGATGGCCAAGGACTACTGTAAATTCATGAACCATTTGATGGCCCAAGTATACGACCTTTTATTTCAAGAAAATCCACCCAGGGTGTTTCCTGAGATGAGGCAAATACTACAATTGTCTCATGGCAAGATGATAGGAGATTGGTTCCTGACAGATTTTGGAACAATCATAAGATTGTATGGTTTTGTGCATCAACCCTACATTCTGCCATCCTTTCTAACCGCCAGGGTTTTTTCCCTGGAATTAATCAGGAAAAGACTCACCGTTGAGGAAGAACACTTTTTGAACTATAAGAATAGCTCAAATATGATTTTCCCCTGGGAAGTGGGACCATACACAGTCAGGAGCAAAGCTACTTTGCCACTGGTTGGAAACTTATTTAAAGACATGGGATTTTCTCTAGAACAAGTTGTTAATTACGACCCACATCAAATAATTTTCAAGAGGAAGGATCACAAGTGCAAGCCTTTTGAGCACACTGAAATACCCGAGCTTAGGGAAGCGACAAACTGGGATGATTTCCCTAACCCTACCACGATGGATATTAGCATAGGACGAATCTCTATCTCACCCCTTCTATGGGTAACTTCTCCCCAAAGGAAATTGTCCAACGTAGTTGCAATAGCTGGGAATGTCTCATCGTTGGTCAGTTATTTAGGGAGTTCAATGAAAAGAGGATTTCCAGAGCCTATGGAGACTAAAGAGATAGACACTGCCAGCATGCCCAAAAAGCATAAAACAGAACAAGAGAAGCAGTTAGTGTAGGTTAAAAGGAGAAATACAAAGGGGCAAATGAAGAAGAAAATCATGGATAAGAAACAGAAACAAGAAGAGCCTGAAGCAGCCAAGTTGCAAATCTAAGAATATGTATTTGATGGATAGACTCCAAATAGGCATGCCTCTAAAGAATAATGGCTAGACTCTTACCAGGAAAGGGTTGATAAAACTATTAAGGAGACATAGGAGTTGTATAATGAGGTAATGCAGTTTCCCTACCCAAATGTGGCATTAAAGATTGTGAGGGATCACGCCATTGACACCCTTAGCCTGGCTTTGACAATGGGAAACAAAGTGTTAGAGGTTAATGTGAACCTCGCAAAGGTTCCCACTACTGACATAATACACCTTAACAGAGAGACCGATGACATCTTGAATGCTAGATTACTGAAAGCCACACTACAGATATCCAAGTTGGAGGTAAGTAAAACAAAAAATATATATCTTTTGAGGAAGGTAAGAGTAAAAAACAAAGCCCTCAAGGCCCAAATTAACAATTTGGAAAATGAAGCAGTACAAATAGAGGGACCATCACCTAAGGGAGTTTTGGATCAGAAATTGCTAAACGAGAAAGAGAAAGAGATCTAGATACTAAAAAAAAAGTTGAAAATCCCTTCTACCCAGCTCACTCAGACAGATGAGTTGGATGAATTTGAAAAAGAGAAAGAGACATTGAACACTGAGCTTATAGATTGCAAATCCAAGCTTCTAAAGCTCGAAGAGAAGGAAACGCAGTGGGAGGTAGATACCAAGCTTCTAAAGGAGAGCGAAAAAGAATTAAAGGCTACACTAGCGATAAAGGAAAAAGAGCTTCAGGAAAAATGCGTAGAGATTGCAATTCAGCCCGTAAGTGTAGCTAGAGAAGTAGACACCAGTTCTCTTTCTAGAGAAATGTACCAAATAGGCCTGAAATATATAGATCTTACTAAGTTAAAGCGGCAGATTAAGGAGCTAGAGGAGGAAAAAGGAAAGGAGGAACAAGAAAAGGAAAATATAGAGGAGAAATGTCAAGAATTGACACAACAAAATGCCAAGTTAAGCCAGCAGATGATCGGTAGATCGACCTTACAAGGGGCTAGACATTTGATGTGGGATCAAATCATTGCAGACGCTGACAAGTTCAGAACTTATATAGATTTCATCGTAGACCAGGAAAATGCTTTGTGGCAAAGGCCAAGAAAATGGTTTCGATGGTATTAGGAGAAGTGCAGAAAAGACATGTAGTAACAACAGAAAATGCCGCCGCTTTCCTAAGTGCCTTGTTAGATGATATGACCAATTGGTACAACATCCAAAACAGAGTTGTTGTCATCTCTAGGGCCAGAAAGGTAATTGCTAAACATAGAATGTTGGACACTGTACAAGCCAAAATATGTATTATTGAGCACAAGGTCAAGGATTTTATATGGTTATTCAAACCACTGGTAGACAGAGGGATTCCTTTCTTCTGGGAAGAGAAGGGACCCTTATTGTCTCAAAAGGAGTATCTGGAACGTTTGGTTCATTGCTGATCAGACAACAGTAAGTTTTGAGACATGCAACAATCCTTGTCAGGCAGGACCGTTTTCGATAAGCTGGCCAGTGAATTTGAACTGTTGTTTGATTTTAAAGCCACTTGTTCCAAAGCAACCGAGACCTCGTACCCAGAAACTATGGAACTCAAAGTGAAAGTGTTGGACACGGTGGTCGTAACTTTGCTTGGTCCTGACCAATGGAGGTCAATTCAGCAATATGGGTCGAGCAAGTTTAAGACACAACCATAGAGGTGGCAATGATAGTATGCCGGAAATTTTCTCCATGGACACACCCCTCCAATGGTCACCTCTCCCAGAAATTTGTACAGTTGTCGCCTATCGGATGGAAACATAAAAGAATCTTGCGCATATTTTCTCTCGGAGTCCATATTTCATTTTTTAGTTTTTATGTAAATCGTGGCAGATACATCACATTAGAGTTTGTTAGAAGTTGTTTTTCAGTTGTAACAAATTTTGATTCCTGAACATTAGATTGGGAAGTCCCAAAATACTATAAATGTACCTCCTGGAGAAGGAGAAAGGGTTGGAACTGATGTAATTTTGCAGTGTGTGCTTTCAAGAGTTTTTAATAAAGTTGTAGAGCTAAAGTCGGTGTTTTACACAGGGATTCATGTGTTGTTTGTGTTACAGTCTATTGCTTCCTTTCTCATGTGAATATTTTTCCAGTTTATCTCTCCCATTATGTTTTCTTTCATGCCTGAAATAAGTGTATAACAGTTTGGAATTCATACATGCTATGCTCTGTCTGTTGTTTTAGATATCCAATAAAGCTTTCTTCTAAAGTTAATACATAATTCATTCTCCAATGCTCTGTGTTAATGGTCTGTTCATGTTCTTCTTTTCCACTAGACAATTATAATTTGACTGTGATTGAATGGCCACTCTTGCCTCTGTGTTAAAATCTCCTACATAAGTTTTGTTTATTTCTATTACACATCTTGACTCCATCACCCAATGGTTCTATGTCCTGTTTCAACCACCCTTACAAACAATTCATATTTTCACTTGTACATATCTGGCATTGTTAATATTCGGTGAGGGATCCCTCTTGGAAGAGCAGAAGGCCAGTTCTCTCTTCGAAAGTGGTTCTGCTGTTACCTGGAAACGAGCCTTCCGCAACCTTTGGTTCAATTCCAGTGCTAACATGTTTCTTACTATTGATTGTACTGTATGTGGATGAATTGCTCATTACTAGTGGGTCAGCTGTTGGATTGAGAGGCATCAAGTTAACTTTAAGCAAGAGATTCTCCATGAAAGATATAGGGCTACTAAAGCAGTTTATTTGCCTTGAAGTGAATAAAAAATATTCAAGGATCATGGTTACTTAGTCCAGATACATAGGATATTTTCTCAAAAGATTCCAAATGACTGATTGTAGAGCAACATCCTTTCCCTTCTTATCTGGCATCAGATTGGAAGAAGGTGGTTCTACACCCCTGGTTGATAGTACTCTCTATAGATAGTTGATTGGTATCTTATTGTACCTTACTCATTCAAGACCAGACCTTTAGTACACTGTGAGTGTTGTTGCTAGGTTCATGCAGGAGCCACATGACCTGCATTGGAAGGCAACAAAGCACATATTGAATTATGTGCAAGGTACTCGAGAGTTTTGGATTCACTATTTTGTTGGTGCTCAGTTAGATCTGATTGGTTTTATTGATTCAGATTAGGTTGGTGAGACTACTGATAGAAAATATACATCTCAATTTGTGTTCATTTTGGTATCTAGACCAATGTTGGTCAAGTAAGAAACAACCAACTATTTCCCTCTCTTCAGATGAAGTAGAGTATCTAGGGGATATGAGTGCAACTATTCAGGAATTTTTGATACATGGGATTCTGATAGAGATTGACATTCACATTTCTCCTTTAGTAGACCTCTTTTGTGATAATCAAAGTTCAATTAAATTTTTTACTGATCCAGTACAGAAGCAACATACCCAAACACTTTGAAGTTCACATGCACTACATCTAGGAACTAGTCCATAGTAAGGTTATCATTCTACATTACTTCCCTACATAGGAGCAGATTGCAAACATATTCATCAAATATTTCACTGAAAATAGATTTATGTATCTTATATCTCTTCTTGGTGTGGAGTTTTGATTCAGTTATTATTCTCGGTTCCACTGTTGATTTTTTAGGTGGGGTTTTCCCATGAGGTTTTCCCCATTTCCTTGGTTTATTGAGTAGTTAATTTTTGCATTAGATTGTATGGGTGAACTTTGGTCTCAGTTTCCAGGGCCCAGGTTGTCCAAGTTAGGATTAAGGGGGGGTGTTAGGGTTAATTATAATCCTCCCTTGACTACCATAGTATAAATGTCATTTCCTAGATTAGGATTATGTTTCTACCTCATTAGTGCCACGAGGAACTCATATGGGGCCCACCTACCACTTGATGTGCTAGTTTGCATGAGTTTAGGAGCTTCATAGGAAAATCCCTATAATTTAGGAACCCTCACTGAGTCATGGGATTTCGACCATCAGTTCACCATAGTCTATGTTGAGTTATCCTTCGATGGGAACCGGTTAGTTCATCTCTAGTTAGCCTAGCATCCCATTTTCTTGATTTAAGGAGGTTAGGAACCTTCTCCAACCTACCTTGTTCAGTTAATTGAATGAGAATTGATTTAGTTTTCCTGAGTTTAATTAGCAAGCTCCTAGTGTGTTGTAGCTCCAAATGACACATCTCTGCCTGTGACCACTTTCCCATGATTCTGTCGTATGTCGACACTTCATGAAAGTCACTGAAAAAACACCTAATTTGGAGGACCCATATATTGAGTTTTGTAACTCCGTTTGACCTTATCTCTACACCGTTGGAAATATATTTCTATTAGCTAAAACTTTCCAGAAGATACCAAGGTCTGAAAATGCCCAAAAATACCCTAAAAAAGAGTTTTTTTGATGTGTACGCAAGTTTCCTTAAGGCAAACCCACGTACATACGCAAGTTGCTATATATAATAGTCACGTACGCCTTAAATATGTGACTTTCTGCATTACAACCCACATATATCTCCTCGTGTACATGACTATTGTTTCTGTAACTTGCGTACGCCTCCTAAAAATGTCAAAAAAATACATATTTTGAAATTCAGGTAGTTTGGGTAGTTATGCAACTGACTCCTTCAGTTGTAACTACTTTGTCTTTGACCCTAACTCTTCATTAAGCATATAAATAGAGGTAGGGAGGTACATGAGAGGAGACTTGAATATTTGCATTGTTATGTTGGAGGATTTGGAGCTCCCTTTGCCCACACCTTTTCCCTAGAATCTTTCTCCTTGTGTTGCAGAGCTTGGAGGCTGAGTTCCTTGGAGAAGAGAAGTAACAGAACCAGATCAAGGTTTCGTGAGGTGCCAAACTTGAAGAGAAGGTATATTTGTACTTGTTTTCAAGATTAATAAAGATGTGATGTCCTTCTTCTTCCCAAATAATTGTTCAATGTGTGATTGAATCTCTATTTATGATCATATGATGATGTTAGTCAAATCATTATTTCATGTTTATTTGATTATAATTTCTTTATATGTGGTCATAATGGTTTGAGGAAGGTATAATTCGTTTTGCAGGTCTCTTGGAGAAAGAGGAGCAAGAAGAGGATTGAAGGGATGCTTGGATCAACCTTCGTTTGGCTAAGGTATGAACCATTCTAATCTCTGAAACTTGCTTATATATACTTGCAGAACCATTTGAATCCACCTTTCAACCCCAGTACGTTGATGGCCTCTTAAACCCTAACCATAGGAAACTTTCCTTTACAACAGAACTGGCGACTCCACTGGGGACGAGCCTTGTCTGTTTGGGGTTTATTTATATTTCTTTTAGCCTTTTTCATTGTTTCAAGTCTTTCTTGCCACTTAGGAACACTTTATAAGTCTGATAGTATACTTCCCCTACCTTCCTAAGGCGTTTTTTGACCTTTTTTGGGATTTTTTCCACCCATACGCGAGTTACAGACTGAATAGTCACGTGACTAGTTTGGTACATGTGACTTTCTATATTGTCAACCCACGTATGATACGTGACTTGTCAGTGGTACAACCCATGTGTGCTTGTACACATGACTTTCTATATTGTCAACCCGCATATGACACGTGACTTGTCAGTAGTACAACCTACGTGTGCCCCTAAAATAGTGTTTTTTCCTCATTTTTTGTGGTTTTTTCTGCTGTTGTGGGCTGTTTGGTAGGTCTTTTGGTGTCCTTTGCAGGTGCATGACTCCAGGGAGTTATTGTAATCCATTTTTTTTGTTCTTTATCTATGTGGTAAGAATTTTTATAGCATTAGGGTTTACTCCTTGCTCTTTCCCCCCACCCCCTTTGCTTGGCTCAATTTTTGGCTTACGTTTCTAGTTAGCCTCTGTTAGTGATCTTTGTCTGAGTTTAGAAGTTTGTTGTTGTTTGTTTCCTTCTTATTTTGTTGGTTAACTTCACCATGGAAAAATAGTTGACTTGTCTTTTATGCAAGCCTTCCTTCCAAGTAGGGTTTATACTAACTTTAGGGCATTCTAGAGTTTGTTTGGTGGTTGTATAGCAGAGTTCCTTTTGCTTTGTTCTTATCATCTGCATACTTTTGTTTGTAGGTAGTTTTTCTTTTGCATTTATAAAAGAAAAATAAAAAGAACATATAGTTTTTTAATATGCATGTAGATTAGGGTTTTGTCTTTAATACACTGCATATCATTATTTTTGAAAAAAAAAATTGTTCTTTTGTGGCTTTCAAGTTTCTATTTGAAAAAGAAAGAGAATAGTTTTTTCTTTTTGCATTTCATTTCTCTTTTCTTAGTCATTTTGTTTCTACTTTGAGTCAAAACACCACATAAGTTTCATGCCATTTACCCTTTGACTAAAAACAACCCTTAAAATAAACGATATAATTTAAAAATTATTAGTAAGTTTTATTTTATAGGGTCATACACGAACTAGCTCAGGATAGACTTGTGGGATAGGGAGTTTAAACTCCCCACAAGTATAAAATTTCAGACGTAGTTGGCCAATCACTAGGTAAATCCTCTTCTATGTTGATTGTATCTAGGAAGCTCCTCTCAAACAAGAGTTAAGCATGAGGCCGCGTGGAGGCTTGGACTGAGGAGATAACCCTCAGATTCCTTGTCAAAGTGTAGACCATGGTTTTTGTGCATCTGGGGATTTTGTCTTAGACAGGGTTTCGAGCTTTGCTACCCTGCCCATGCGTACGAACCAGACTTGCAACTGTCCCCCCAGACTGTCAATATAGTTGAGGTAGCCTTTAGTCTCTTTGACATCTAGGGTTCATACACAGGTACACTGGAAGGCTATTTCTGGTTGACCTTGGACGGGCTTGGAAGGTAACCCCGGTAGAAGGTGTGGGAGGGTGGTGGGTGATTCCTTTGTTTGTGCCTAAGAACATATACAGGGACACCAAGTAACTGTCTATCATCTTTCTTTTGGAAAGCGTATCTTATACCTGTTTGTCTGTTTGGCTTTAGGAATTTTTAGTGAGTGCTGTGTGGTTTGTCTGTACTTAGTCTGCCTTCAAGTGTGTGCTTGGTACTTTTGGTTTCCTGTTGACCTTAGAATTTGTCTCCTTGTTTGAAACTATTTCTAACACCCCTTTGAACACCAACCAAGAGATGCCCATGCTGGGAACTCCTTGTATTATTCCTCTCATGGGGAATGTTGGTGTTCCCTTAATGGCCACCCTGAATCTACCTGGATTCACCCTAGGGCTACCGGTGTGGTTGTTTTCCACTCCAACCATCCTGAATGCTCCTGATGCTTCTCAAGTAAGCTCATTATATCAAGGGCATCAAAACATTGCTTCCCCTTCACCTGTAGTTGATTCTCCTCCTCCTTGTACCTCATGTGGTGAAAGTACTGATACTAGTAATCGACAGTCTAAAAGGAGTAAAAGAAGAAGGAATAGGAAGAAGGCACATAAGCAAGGGGGCACCCGTTCAACCTATACAAGTCAAGTTGAACCTCACCACCCAGCCTCTGTAGTTCATGCTAGGGGAACCTATCTAACCTCTGCAGGTCATGTTGGATCTAAGCACTCAACCTTTGCAAGTCAAGTTGATCTTCACCATCTATCCTCTGTTGATCATGCTGGTGGGATCCTTCCAACATTTCCAGGTCATGTTGGATCCAGTCACTCAGTCTCTATAGTTCATGCTGAGGGAACCTATTCAACCTCTGATGTTCAAGTTGAACCTCCCCATCCAACCTCTACAAGCCATGTTGGATCCATCCACCTAGCCTATGTAGTTCATGCTAGGGGCACACACTCAACTGCTGCAAAGCATGTTGATCCTAACCATTCAAACTCTGTTGTTCATGGTGCCCATCCAACCTTTGCAGGTCATGTTGGACCTAGTCTTTCAGCCTCTGCAAGTCATGCTGGGGGCAGTCTCTCAGCCTCTGTGGTTCATGCTGAAGACAATTCGTCAGCCACTACGAGTCATGTTGACACTGTTGAAAATACTACCCATTCAAAACACAAGCCCAAGTTTCCTTGTAAGCTTTGTGAGGGAGACCACCTTACTTATAAATTCCCTTCCATTGTGAAGGTGAGAAGAGTTTGGTTCCAAGGTCATCCCATTTTTGAACATCCTGAAGTCTCTCAACAACCGGCCTCTCTTAGTCAGGTTGGACTGAGTCACCCAGCCTCTATAGTTCATGCTGGGGGAAAATTCTCAGCCTCTGTAGGTCATGCTAAGAGAAAACAGTCAGCCATTGCTAGTCATGTTGACACCTTTGAGAAAATTGGTCGTTTGAAGTGCAAAATTAAGTTCCCGTGTAAGCTATGCGAGGGAGATAATCTTACTCACCAGTGCCCTGCTATCACAAAGGTGCGAAGAGTGTGGTCTGATACTTAAGAATTTCCTTCTCCTGAAAAACCTATAGTTTCTCAACAACATACTCAACCTTTGGTTGATCAAGTGGTCGAATCAATCTCAGATTTGGTCGATCCCATCCCACTCTTCTTTCGGAGAGTGATCCTGATGTGAATGAACCAATGTCATCTTTGGTCAATCCCACTTTCCCTTCAGAGAGTGACTTTCATGAAGCGGTTGAATCAAATTCATTGTCGATCAATCCCAATATTCCTTTGGAGAGTGAAGTCTCTACTAGTCACATTTTCTTCACTACCAGTTTAGAAATTAGTGAACAAGGGGGCACTGGAATCGTTTTCGATCAACCCCCACCAAGCTCTCGGATTGCTTCCTTTGACTGGGATAGCCTAGTTGAGCCACGCCTTCCTTCTGATGCACCTTTCCAAATAAAGGTCAAAGTTGAATCATACATGATTGCTCATTGTATTGTTGATGAAGGAGCCTCAGTTAGTATCTTGTCTGCTCGTGCTTGGTGAGGCATGGGATCTCCCAGCCTTGTGTCAACTACTAGTCAATTACTGGCATTTGATAGAAGAACTTGTATAGCCTTGGGAATCCTTTCTCAAAAATATATTACTTTGGGTGGGAAGACCATCTTATTTGACTTCATGGTGATAGAAGACCCCTTGGACTTCAATATGCTCCTTGGAAGTGATTATGTATATGCCATGCAAGCTGTGGTGTCAACATTATTTCATGTGATGTATTTTAATCATGGTGAAGAAACTATCATTATCGATCAGTTGGATTTTCTTGATCCATCTTCTGACCCAACTAGAGACCAGGTCTTTCCTTTATTGATTCCCAGTGTTTCTATAGACACTGCCCTGCCACAGGTGATCTATGTGGCCTCATGTCCTTTGCGTTCAATTGCTACTAAGAAGAAGCCTTTGTTTTCATGCTTACCTTCTCGGGACATGGTCCCAACAGTTGACTAGGTGAGTCATCCTATACAGACTGTGGGGCCTAATCTCTACATTGTCAATCCATTTGAAAGTTTAGACATGTGTCCTATCTTGGATGATCTCCTTCCTTCGGATGGAGTCTTCCTAGATTCTTTGATACAGTCTGATCTTCTATTGGATGTTGGTTCAGTTGTGCCTAAGTCTAACCCTGATTTTCCTAGTAATCATGACCTTTCTTCTTATGTTGGTGTTGTTGAGTCTTTTGACTCTTCCTTTGAACAACAATTCAGTGATCCTGATGAGTTTGATTTTTCTTATGAATTTTTCAACTCCTGTGATACTGAGTTTGTTCCTGCAGAATCCATATCCCTTGTTGATTTTTTCTCTCCTTCTGAGGTCAATCTTACTGATTACAAACCCTCAAGCCTTGGTGCTATAGAATATTCTTCAGTCAATTCTGCCTTGACTTTACTTTTTATAGAAGATAGCAAATTCGCATGTGTTTATGCCAAAGTGACCTGCATCGAATATTTTCTTCTGAATATGATTCTGATGATGTTGTTTCTTGGAGACAAGATTTTTAGTTGGATTCACAATTGTTTACCAGCCTTGTCTTGTTGTTCAAGCTGTAACTGCATTTTCATGTGCCCTGCTCATGCTTATGAGCCTGATGCTGGCTTTCACACTTTTAGCTCGTTGTATAAGCCTGCATCTTTGTTCTCATCGTCGCTAAGCCTTGTATCATTTTTTCTTTGCAACCTGACACCCTTTACCTTGAGGAGATGTTACCCAAGTGTATTTACCTTGCTCTTATTCCTTGCATTATGCATAGGTTTGTTCCTCACGCTTGGAACTAGTTTCACTTGCCCTTGACACTCATCTCCTCACATTTAGAGCATTCTTTCTGCTCTCCTTCGAGTTCATTAAAAACAGTAAGGAGGTCGTGAGTTGAATTTTTCGGACTCGTTAAAACTTCACGGGAAAGATATTGAGTTTCTTTAGGCCCAGGTCTGACTCCTCAAAATATACTCTGCCGAGTAAACTTGTCTGTTCAGGCTTGTTAAGAATATGTGAATGGGCATCCACATTGGTGGTAGGTTATTGCTTTCTCGGACCATGTGGAATAATACGAGAAAGGAACACTCTCTTTTCTTTGAAATTGAGAAGAGTATTCTCAGGCATAGGTTTATCACTTTTCTGGACCTGAGGGACTAAACTTACAGAAAAGAAACCCTGTTATGAGCTTAGTTTTCTCTTTTTCATGCTCTGGACCAAAACATGAAAAAGATTTTGATTGTACTTTATGTATTTGTCATGCTCGCTAAATCCTAAAGAACAAAGCATCGAGTTTAGTGTTGTAAGCCCCATTTCTCGTAATCAAATGGATCTTTCTGAGTGATATTGCCTTCCTTCACACTCGTAAAACTCAGGCTATATGCTGCTTTTGAAGGAGCATTGGGTAGGTGGTAATTTAACCTTTTTCGGACCTTCCTGACTAAGTACAAAAAAGGTGCACCTTACTTCTTCAGAAGCTAAGAGAGTTCTTTTGTGGTTTGTCTTATACTTTTCCAGCCTCAAGAGACTAAATTGGACGAAAAATCACCCCCTTGGAGTCTTCTTTGGAGTTTTCAGACTCTCTAAACTATGAAAACACCGTCGAGCATGTACTAGTTCAGGATCATAAAATCCATGAATCAATGCTTTATCAAGCATTCTTCTGTCTCTTCTTTGAGCTTACCAAAAATGAAGATGGTCCTGATTTTTAATTTCTTGGACTCGTTAAACCTTTACAAGAAAGAGGGGAAGGGAAGTTCATTCACATGTTTTTTACATCATGGCAGCAAGTCTTGTTTCCTTGAAAAAAGCACCAGTTTTGAGACTATCAACAGTTGGGTCCTAGTGTTTTGACCTTAACCTGATTCAGAGTTTTTTACTCCTCCCGTTGGTTTCTTTTTCAATTATATGGGGAATCTGTCAATGTCTCCTACATTGTAGATTTGTGTCATTGGTCCTTTTGTGTCAAAATATGCCTAAGTCACTTTTGTGTCATGCTCACTGTTCAAGGATTAAACCTTTGTCAGCCATTCTGCAATTTGCTTGACCTTTTGTGTCGGCCATTCTCTAGTATCAGTTCATTACATCATGTCTTCAGCGGTCCTTGTCATGAAATTCAGTACCAATTCCAGGTCCAATTAGTCTTTGACTTACCTCGTGTTGGATGATGAAGGATGCCTTAATTCCTTCCTTCCAACAGATCTCTTCCTATCGACTGCAACACATCTTGCTCTGGGGATGAGATTTAGAGTTTTATGACAGTACCTCGGGGATTGCAGTCATCAATGGCAATTTCCCTCGCTATTGGGTAGTGGGAATACCTTAATGTCTTCTACTCAATGGATTCTTCAAGTGTTCAACTTCAAGTCCTTTTATTCACACTTGTTAGAATGTACTAGGTACCTTGGGGACCATTTTCATTAATGGTGGTTTCCCTCGTGTTTGTTAACGGTTCTCATTATTGACCTATAATCAAACGATTTCCTCCATGTTCGACTTTAGCTCCTTTATTCACATGGCTAGGATTCGTACCTTTTTTGGGCGGTTTGGATTGAAGACCTTGGGCCAATAGTAGCCTTGTCATTTTTCTATTGCCCAAGTTGCACAAGACCTTGTTACATTTTATATGACATTTTGCTGAGACATAGATCCACCTTGTATTCTTTTGGCCATGATCGATTGTCGAGTATGGATCCACCTTGTTCATTTGTGGCCATGACTCCTTTAGATTTGATGTGGCACCTTTTTGCATATTGAGCGACCATGATAGTTTCATCAGTTATACATATGTTGGATCTACCTATATCTTTATGGCGATGTTTTGTATATGGATATGTATGTCCCAGAGATCAGTTTTTTCTGACATTTATCTCTCTTTCAGGTACCTTTGTTCGAGCCTTTCGATCTTGGATTCTTTGCTCTCTCCATACTCATCTATTTCCTTTATAATGTATTTTGGCTATCATTTTCCCCTCTAACCTCATACATTAGGGGGCATCTATTATAGCTCAAAATGACACATCTCTGCCTGTGACCACTTTTCCATGATTTCGTCGCATGTCGACAGTTCCATGACAACACTTCATGAAAGTCACTGAAAAAACATCTAAATTGGAGGAACCATATCTTGAGTTGTGTAACTCCATTTGACCTCATCTCTACACCGTTGGTAATATATTTCTTTTAGATAAAACTTTTTAGAAGACACCAAAGTCTGAAAATGCCCAGAAATACCCTAAAAATGAGCTTTTTGATGTGTATGCGAGTTTCCTTATGGCAAAACCGTGTACGTATGTGAGTTGCTATATATAATAGTCGTGTATGCCTTAAATACATGAATTTCTGCATTACAACCCATGTATACCTCCTCGTGTATGCGACTGTTGTTTCTGCAACCCACGTACGCCTCCTGAAAATGTAAAAAAAATACATATTTTGAAATTTGGGTAGTTTGGGTAGTTATGCAACTGAATCTTTTAGTTGTAACTACTTTGTATTCAAACCTAACTCTTCATTAAGCATATAAATAGAGGTAGGGAGTTCCATGCAAGGAGAATTGAATCTTTGCATTGTTATGCTGGAGGATTTTGAGCTCTCTTTTCCCACACCTTTTCCCTAGAAGCTTTCTCCTTGTGTTGCAGAGCTTGGAGGCTGAGTTCCTTGGAGAAGAGAAGCAGCAGAACCAAATCAAGGCTTTGTGAGGTGCCGAACTTGAAGAGAAGGTATATTTGTACTTGTTTTCAAGATTAATAAAGATGTGATGTCCTTCTTCTTCCCAAATAATTGTTCAATGTGTGATTGAATCTTTGTTTATGATCATATGATGATGTTAGTCAGATCATTATTTCATGTTTATTTGATTAAAATTGATTTATATGTGGTCATAATGGTTTGAGGAAGGTAGAATTCGTTTTGTAGGTCTCTTGGAGCAATAGGAGCAAGAAGAGGATTGAAGGGCTGTTTGGATCAACCTTCATTTGGATAAGGTATGAACCATTATAATCTCTGAAACTTTCTTATATATACTTGCAGAACCATTTGCATCCACCTTTCAACCCTAGTACGTTGATGGCCTCTTAAACCCTAGCCATAGGAAACTTTCCTTTACAACATAGTGGTAGTTTTCCCACAATGAGTTAGCACTGGAGTCAATCCAAGTTGGTTAATTTGAATCATACCTAGTGGATTCGAATTCTTCCGATTGTATCAACATTGTACTACAAACAAATTAATGATATTGAGAGTAATTTTATACTGACCACTTTTACTTTCTTGACTGTTCAATTTCACATGATTGTTTGATCGTTGCACTGAATTTATTCCTTCTTCTCTATACTTCTTTCATAGTGAGGTTCAACTAGAAGCCTGAAGATCATAAACTTTGCTAAATTAAACAACATGGTGTCCTAAGAGTATTCCCTCATTCATATGCATTTCACATTTTTCATTACTTAAGAATAAACTCATCTCTATGCATTTGTTTAATACAACATTTAAATTATCTAAGGACTTTTGAAATACCCCACCATATGGTGTGAAGTTATCCATGTAATTTTCCATGATATCTTGTACAAGGTCTGCAAAAATGCTTTAGAAAGTTGTTATGGCATTGCATAAGACAAATAGAAGAACTATATTAGCAAAAGTCCCCCAAGGGTAGGTGAAAGTTTTATTGTCCCGGACCTTTGAGTGGATTTGGATTTGATTGTACCCACTAAAGCCATCTAAAAAGGAGAATTAGAAGTTTTTCTTGGATAAAGTATCCAATAATTGGTCAATAAAGGGTAGTGGGAAATGATCCTTTTTTGTATCTTTGGTGAGATACCTATAGTCTACACATATTCTCCACTTAGCTCCTTTCTTAATGAACATGACTAAGGGGGACATTGACTCACTATAAGATACAGGGTAGATAAAACCAACATCCAACAATTTTTCGGGTTCACGTTTGATAATATATTTCAAGGATGGATTCATTATTCTCTGAGTTTGTTTGATGGGTACATCATCTTATTTTATGTTAATGTGGTGTTTGAAAATATCTAGGTGCAACCCCTTCATGTCTATATAACTCCAAGAAAAATTTGCACTGTGGTTATTGAGGACTCTTATCAACTATTGTGTTGATTTGACTATAGGTTCTTGTTAATTTTTAGAGTTTTCCTGGGAAGAATATCAATTTCCTTCACAGTATAGGATTGTATTTCAAGGAAGAATATTGTTTTCCAAAATGATTCTGGATCTCTTGTAGTTCTAATCATTTCTTCTTCCCTTGTTAAAAAATATATTCAATTGCTTCAAAATTTGGATATACAATGTGCAAAGAAATGGACAAATTCGTGTCTTCATCAAAATTTCTAAGTGAAAGGGTTGTATTTATGATAGGGGCTAGATAAATGGACTGACTGAAATTGTCATCTTATTCTAACCATATAGGATCACTAGTACATATGGCTCAAAATTTCCATGAAATATTGCCACGAATAAGTTAAAATGGTAATTTTCGTGGATAATTTGATAAATATTTTGAAAAGATATTGTTCTGTCCTTTGATCATCATCTCTATTGAGACATAAATAACTATTTTTCTCTATAATGATGAAGGTTCATCTCTATTGTGAAGAAGACACATGTTCATCTCTCTAGCGATGAAACTCTAAACACTTGCAAATCAACGATCATCATAGTAATGGTCATTGAATTTTTCTTATTGTTGAAATTTGATTGTTGTGCATTTTATTTGTAACCACCATGATCATTGATCTATAATTACATGTTCTTAAGACATATTTCATCAATTTTTTTGCTATAGTTGCAAAAACATTTCTGCTGATTGTTCAATCTGTATTGATTTCAAGAGTCTGGTACTGGTTTAACAGATCGAATTTTTGATCTCCTTTGGTTTCCAGGTTAGTATTTTTGAATTCTTTGTCTCTTTTAATGTGTGGGGTCATACATAAAGTGAGTCAGCTGTTCATTTTCTCCTCAATACTATCAAATCCAATACCAACATGGAAAGAGATGGATGATTAGGAGGTATTGATTTGTATCATGATAGAGTTTATAATTTTGTCAGGGAAGGTACATGAGAAATAATGGGTTCGTCTTAGATTAATAGGTGTTTTAGGTAATTTAAAAATATTTGTAAAATTTTAGTTTTGCATTGAGGTTTGTGGTTGGTGAACTAATATTTTTCCAATGAGTAAATATAATGTCATCGGGATTGGTCTCTTAATCATTGTCTGATTAAAAAATGATGAAGATGAACTAATTAGGGAAACAACATCATTGCTTTTGAAATGTTTTATTTGTTTAGTTTCTTATTTATAGAGGGGTAAACTAGCATGTGGTAATATCCTATGTAAAAAATTGTTTAAGCATTGTGATCCCATGTGCTTGTGAGAAATCATGTTTCCTAACTTGGGAGAACATAACCGTTGGGGGGGAGATTTAAATTTTATCACTAAATATAAAAATGTAGTGGTTGGTGGTAAGAATAGACCCCCATACTAACTTATTCCTTAATAATTTGGAAAGGAGGGGTATTGTTTGTGATATGTAACATGTCGAAGTAAAGTCAACTCGGATTTACTAATTATATTTTTCACTTTCCATGTCACAGCCTTTAGTTTTCTGTCTCCTTTAATATATATATATATATACTCTATTCAATTTACTTATACATTGATTGAGTTTTTTTTGTTCTTATATGCTATTAGAATGTCAAAGAAATATACTTGGGAAGAAAATAATAAGAGGTATGATGAGTTTAAGGAAACATTGGAGGCGAAGGGTGATGGAAAGTGTTATTTCCCTTGCAATGATTGCAGGTGTTTGCAAACGAGAAGGAGAAGGGGCATGCTGAAGGGGGGTTTGAATATCGTCCCTTGGTAAGACTTTATTCATTAGATAATGTAATTATTGTAATAGTACTGATCATGTATTCACAAAATGTTTTATCATTTTAAATTTATGTGTTGTATATTATACACTAATTTTATTACAATGTTTTTAATTATAAATACGATTCCCCCTAAATGTTGACCACTAGAGAGCTATTTGCCACATAATTATAGTAGAAATACTAATTTACAAGGTGAGGAACATGGAGATCATAATATTGGAGATGAATTTATTAATGATCCTATGGACGAAGATGACATTATTGATACAAATGATGAAGATGAGATAAATACATTGATCCAAGACACATTTTCTCCATTGGATGAGGAAAATCTCCATGATATTCATGATATTCCTCTACTCAAGAAGTCCCAAGAACCTCTTTATGAAGGCTCAACAAAAAATCTTCTATCTTCTATATTGTTGTTGGTGAACTTGAAAGTTTTGAATGGTTTATCAAATACTTGTTTCACACAGATCCTAAGGTATGTAATGTATTAATTGAATCTTCACATGGTATGAAAAGTTCATTATTTTCCTCTATTTTTAGTGTCAATTAATTCATAAATTAGGGATAGGAAATATTTATGATTTATATTGTTTACATTTCATTTTTTTTGTCAATGTTGCAGGCTGTTGGGTGAATTTCTATTACCACCATAAAATAATTTACCACACACATGTCGAGAGATATTCTTGATTATGAAAGAAATTGGAATGGACTATCAATCTATTGATGCATGTCCTAATGATCATATTATATATTATGGAAAATATGCATCAGAAAACAAATACCCACAATGTGAAATTAGTAGATATCGAACTAATCAAGTAACAAAAAAGGTGCCTTGCAAAGTTCTTCGTTATATTCCAATAATTCCATGTTTCCAATGACTATTCAGGTGCCAAAGTATAGCATCGTTTATGGATTACCATGCAAAGAACAGAAGTGAATATGGTGTTCTTTGCATGCCCGTATATGGTTCTACATTGAAGAACATCGAAGAAAAATTCCCATTTTTTAAAGATGAACCTCGTAATGTTAGAATTTCATTAGTAGCTGATGGTTTCAATCCATTTGGAGAGTTTCATTCTACTTACTCGCTATGGTATGTTTTCGTCATAAACAATAACCTTCCTCCTTGGATGCCGATAAAGAGAGATCAACAATGTTGGCAATGATTATTCCAAGTATTTTTTTGAAAGTAATTATATTATTTCATTTCTTTGTTTCATTGTTGCATCAGAACACCTATTATATATTGGGAAACATAACTGAATAGCATCGTATATTGTTGAATAAATTAGGTAAGCACCAAGTTAAATATATGAATGTATATATTGAGCCTATTTTCGATGAGCTATTGAAGTTATGGGCTTGCATCACTATGTATGAAATCTCTAGACCAATATGGAAGAAACGATTTTATTTACATGGAATACTTGCATGGACAATTCATGACGCTCATGGTTTAACACATTTTTGTGGTATGTAAATTTATATTGCACTTAAATTAATATGTTTTTAAGGTAAATAACATGCATTTTTAAAATTAAATTAATAATCTTTTGATGCTTATATAATTTTAATACATATATCTTGTAGGTCTTCAAACAAAGGGAAAATTAGCATGTCCAGTCTATGGTCCTAGAATAAAATCTCGTCATTCAAGAAGTTTAGGAAAGGAGGTTTTTGATGAGTACATGCACTTCCTCCCTAAGAACCATAGGTATCAAACTACCAAGAAAACACAATTCAATGGTAAAGAAGAGAATGGGAAGAAACCACGAAGAATGACACCTCTCCGATGGAAATTGGAATATAATAGACATCGTCATGGTATACAAATTGTATATGTAGCATATAAATATGTAATATTATGAATTTTATATTTTTATTGAATTATATTTACCATGGGTGTCATGAATTATTGTTAATGTGTTTTTGTTTATGTTTAATATTGAATTTTGTGAAGGAATGAATGGGATTCCACAAGAAATGAAGAGTTATCCCATACACATCAGTAGGTTGCCTTACCACAAGCACCTACAAATAGCTCATTTGTTCGATACAATGTATATCGAGAAGAATGTAATAATATTGATATGGAGAATCTTAGATGGAAGGACCGACAAAGATAAAATTGGAAAAAATTGTAGTGACATTGCAAAAGCCAATCACACATTGCAAAGTGTAATTAATTCCAATGCCAGAGAGGGGTACCGAAATATTAGTCTTCCATGGTTATTGACAGGGCAACAAAGCAATGATATAAAATAGGTCATCCAGAAAATAAGGTTTTCGACTAGGTTTTCGTCGAACATACAAAATATCTTAACAAAAAAGATGATTTTGGTGGTGTTAAAACTCATGACTGACGTACATTCATTAAGGTAATTATTTACGTATATAATTTCAATTTAGTACATATTTTTAGTAATTGTTGTCTCTTATTTGGAAATTAAATAAATGATGATCATTTTCTTTTTGTTACAGTACGTTCTACCTCTATCTCTCCCAGATAGCTTTAACGACAACATAAAACAAGTTATATATGATATTGGTAAATACATGAGGCAAGTAACAATTTATATGCATGAAAATGTTTGTTCACTTTGTTGCATAGATTATTGAAATATTGTGTTTTACATATTGTAACTTTATTATATATGCCTCAATCTTGTTGATCACTGTTATTTTCTTGCATCATTTGTAGGTGGATTTCATCTAAAGAAATCCATAAAGAATATATTAGGTATTGGAAGAGAAAAATTCCTCATTTAATGTGTGAAATGTAGAAGTATTTACCTCCGGGATTTTTCAATGCACAAGAACACTATCTCATACACCAAGTTGAGGAGATTGAATTGTGTGGACCTATACACACAAGATCAATGTGGATGGTGGAAAGGAATTTGAAGTCATTGAAGGCTTTTGTTAGACAAAGAGAACGTATTAAGAGTTCTATTGTGTAGGGATATATGGTATATCAATCCATGGTGTACATTAGTCTGTATATTCCAAATTTAGCAAAAAATATCAATATTCCTCGCATTTGGCATGTCAACTCCATCAAAAAAATTGAAGGGTAGGTCATGCTGGGGAAAGGTAGAACAAGGAAAGTGAAAGGTAATTAAATGGTGTAGATTTAATTGAGCCGAGAGGCTCTCTACAGCCCAGTATGGGGGATATCTTGTAACGTTACGTAACGTTGTAAGGTTGTAACGTTACGTAACGTTACATAATGTTATGTCGGCTATAAAAAACAAAACTTTTAATTATCTTCCAAAATAAATGTCGGCCACAAAAACAAAAGAAATGTTGTAAAGTTATTGCCTGAAAAACTCTCTACAGCCCAATATGCGGGTTCCATTAATACAAGAAATGCAATATCATACCTGAAGGTCTCCAAACAAAAAAACAATCTTGAGAGAATCATACAACCCAAAGTACAAGCCACGATAGAGTACAATTCCCACGCAGGCAATGTTAAACCCGCGATAGAGACCAGCAAGACCATCAGATTTCCATGTTTTCTTGTAAACATCAAGAAGCCCATTAAATTGCCTCTCTTCTCCTTTCTTTGTATATCTGGCATCATTAGCCAGCCGAGTTCGAGCATAGTCCAGAGAATAAACAAAAAGGAGAGAAGACGCACCAACTGCACCACCAGAGGCTAGATTTCCAGTAACCATCCCTCTCTTTGTTGAAATCAAAGAGGCTCAAATGAACAAAAAAATCAAAAACTTATATCAGTATGCATCGCCTTGTAAAGCAAGCAGAAAAGCATATATGAAAAATTGTATTTACCTTTGCAGTGTTTCCTCTCCATAAAGAAATCACATGTTCCTCCTTGATTATCCTACCAAAACAATCAGTAATTCCTTGGTATGGCTTAGAAATACGTCCGTATTTCAACATTTCATCCTAGCTTTGTATCAATAGTTTGATACACTCAAGAGGGGCATCTGCAGTTTTTAATACTACAGCAGAAACCCCTCCCATCAGAAAATCCATCATAAAACCAGTAAAACCTTTTTCTATTGGCGCTGGAATAAACACAGGTGAATGGCCTTGGGACAAAAAAACTGCAGCAGAAACCCCTCCCATCATAAAATCCATCAAAAAACCAGTAAAACCTTTTTCTGCTGGCGCTGGAATAAACACAGGTGAATGGCCTTGGGATAAAAAAACTGCAGTAGAAACCCCTCCCATCAGAAAATCCATCATAAAACCAGTAAAACCTTTTTCTGTCGGCACTGGAATAAACATAGGTTAATGGCTTGGGGACAAAGCTACATTGGTTCCATGAGAACCATGCAAAAATGCACTCCGCAAGCCACCACAACTCTGGACAGGTGCTGACAGTGTTCGATCTCCACCATTCTGGAAATCCTGCCAGCTTGGTGTACTCCTTGAACCAACATAAGTTTGACAAGACTTTGTCCATTCTGCCATTGAAACCTAGCAAAATTACTGTAATATTAGAAACCCAGAGAATTTAAGTTAGAATGAGGAAGATAACAGCATATTAGAAACCCAGAGAATTTAAGTTAGAACGAGGGAGATAACAGCAAAGCTGCATAATCGCTGTGCAGTGTTGTTTGTATCAGTTTTGATCAGATATGCTTTCCAAACGGTCATGCATTGGTGTCTATATTGATTTGAAATATACTGAAAATTAATCAAAGACCATGTGGTATAGTACTGATTTCGTTTAGTTCTGTACGTCTTCAAAGGTAAAGGGAGGCTGGTGGAGCATATGTAGATCTCAAACGCTGGATGAATATAAATATGTTGTGTGCACCCTGTCCAAAAGAGATAAACTCATGACATGAGATTGCAGTAGTACAAGATTCTCTCATTCTTTTGCCAAATGGACATTAATAAAGCTATTTTTCTCAGGTTTGTATTGTTTTGGAGTCCTCTTTTAATATATTTTGCTGGAAGCAAAGTATCATTTAAAAAAAATTAAAATGGTGTCTACTGGATGTCAGATGAGAATGTCATTGTCCAGCTGGGAAGGATGGTATAGCTTAACATGGGAGACATTCACTGATAGGATGAATATGCAATTGCTATAACTGGGAAGACATTCACCACATGATGAATATCCAATTGCAATCGATCGATCTTGAAGTCATTTGTACCTACGTACCTGCTACAAAATCGAATAGAAGTCAACCATATATTCAATATTCAGAGATCATTTGGTTAATTTCAAAACTAAATAACTAGCAATTGATAGAAAGGATAAACATATGTAAGCAATCAATCCTAAAGGATTGAAAACCCACATAAATCATGAATATTAAACAGGTTACATGTGACGAGAGATTTACAAAATAAAATAAAACAATGTAATTTATATTACCACAATAACTGTAACATGTACATCCCATCTTTAAAAGAATTACAAGTGCCTGAAAAACTCTCTACAGCCCAATATGCAGGTTCCATTAATACAAGAAATGCAATATCATACCTGAAGGTCTCCAAACAAAAAAAAAGCTTGAGAGAATCATACAACCCAAAGTACAAGCCACGATAGAGTACAATTCCCACGCAGGAAATGTTAAACCCGCGATAGAGACCAGCAAGACCATCAGATTTCCATGTTTTCTTGTAAACATCAAGAAGCCCATTAAATTGCCTCTCTTCTCCTTTCTTTGTATATCTGGCATCATTAGCCAGCCGAGTTCGAGCATAGTCTAGAGAATAAACAAAAGGAGAGAAGACGCACCAACTGCACCACCAGAGGCCAGATTTCCAGTAACCATCCCTCTCTTTGTTGAAATCAAAGAGGCTCAAATGAACAAAAAAATCAAAAACTTATATCAGTATGCATCGCCTTGTAAAGCAAGCAGAAAAGCATATATGAAAAATTGTATTTACCTTTGCAGTGTATGGAAATAACAGATTACATTTGCAGTGTTTCCTCTCCATAAAGAAATCACAGTGTTTCCTCTCCATAAAGAAATCACACGTTCCTCCTTGATTATCCTACCAAAACAATCAGTAATTCCTTGGTATGGCTCAGAAAGACATCCATATTTCAACATTTCATCCTAGCTTTGTATCAATAGTTTGATACTCTCAAGAGGGGCATCTGCAGTTTTTAATACTGCAGCAGAAACCCCTCCCATCAGAAAATCCATCATAAAACCAGTAAAACCTACGTACCTGCTACAAAATCGAATAGAAGTCAACCATATATTCAATATTTAGAGATCATATGGTTAATTTCAAAACTAAATAACTAGCAATTGACAGAAAGGATAAACATATGTAAGCAATCAATCCTAAAGGATTGAAAACCCACATAATTCATGAATATTAAACAGGTTACATGTGACGAGAGATTTACAAAATGAAATAAAAAAATGTAATTTATATTACCACAATAACTGTAAAATGTACATCCCATCTTTAAAAGAATTACAAGTGCAATACAACTATTGTCTCCAATCTCCAATGCCCATCCAACATTCTCGACCAATTGACAATTAAAGAATTACAAGTGCAATACAACTATTGTCTCCAATCTCCAATGCCCATCCAACATTCTCGACCAATTGACAATTACTAGACAAATGATACAAGATCTTGGGAAAATAATATCCAGTCACTTCTACAGAGAATTTCCCCCTTTATTAAATTCAAACTCATCACCCTCTTATAAAGTGGATGATCTCTATTTATGAAAAATAACTAAATACTGAGATCCAAGGATCAATATATTCATAGCGGAGTGAATATATGAATTGATGATACTTTAGCTCATTGAAATTGTTGTTTTTAACTGGATTCATTTTAAATTTGATTAATTATTTAAAAAGATCTAACTTTTTTAAAGGACACAATTTCTTAAGGTGTTTTTTTTTTTAAATTTAATCATATTTAATAATAAAAATCTTACTTAGATCCAAATTCCAGGCTCTATCAAGTCTCGAGAGACATCAAATCGCCCTAGGTGCAAACCTCTTCTCAAGTATTGCACTCAAGAAGGTTTCCAGCTTGGGAGATTTGATCCCTCTCGGCTCTTGATAGAGCCTAGGATTTGGATCTACGCTAGTTTATTAAACAATTAATTTTTCAATTCCATATATATCTTACTCATGTAATTTTTATTATTCCATCAGTATTGTAAGGTAAACTTAATTTCCTTTAATGATAGCTAATTTACAATTCTTAATTGTTATTTTTCCATATAGTTGGTTATGTGTGGGATGCAATACATTTATACATTGCAAACAATCTTGATTGGATGGAGGAACAAACAGAACAATGTATAGAATTCTATGGTACCTTATCATGGGAAGGGGTGAGTAAATTGGTTAAACCAGTGCATCTTCATCGAGAAGAATATCTCGATGAACTTACAAAAAGGGAAATTGATTTAGCATGTGGTTTAAAAGATAAAAAGAAAAGTATATTTTACACCCTGATCATTTTTTTCGTTGTTTCCCATCATATAAATGTATTTATTTTGTTATTTCTTCCTATATATTTATTTAATCAGTTGGGCATGATGTAGTTGATACACCACAAGGCTATGTGGTCCAATGGTCATAAATTTCACATCAAAAAGCTAGATGACAAGAAGAAAATATTTGATTGTGGGATAACTACAGTTTTTCAAGTCACTAATGTTTCCTCTAGAAGTGACAAGCATCCATAAGTATCTGAAAATGGGTACTATGGTTATTTGGAAGATATAATTGAGTGTGACTTTAATTCCTTTAAAATAGTTTTGTTTGAGGTCAAATGGTACATGATACAAATGAATGAATGTGATCCTAAAATAACTGTTATTGAGCATGACAATGGATTTACCATGGTTAATACAAGGGCACTTAAACTAGGTACAGAGCACTATATTCTTCCAAGTCAACATGAGTAAGTCTTTTACTCAGAGGTGCTAGGTAAAGCGGTTGGGCATACATTGTTAGATATGATCCAAGAGGAAGAAGACAATGTTGAAGAAAAAGGCGATGCATATTAGGAGCAGTTGGCCGTCGTAAAATGTGTCAAATGAAGAATCTGATCAATAATTTGATTATCCAAATGACATAGCAGATGATTTTGTACTCGGTGATGATATTGATGATCAATATATAATCGAAAATGACATTGATGATGATGCTGATATGAGCTATCCTTTCAACGATAGCGATTATGTACCAAATGATGATATAGATGAAGAAGTTGATGATGATGATATTGATAATGAATAATAGAAATCATCATCATCATCATCATCACCATCATCATCATCATCATCATCATCGTCATCATCAACATCCTAATAAACCTCATCCTCATCCTCGGACTCATCATCGTTAATGTTATAATCATCATCGTCATCAATGTTATCATCATCATCATCATCATGTTCATATTCATCATCATCATCATGTTCATACTCATTAGAATAATAAAAATCATCATCATCATGTCATCCTCATTAGAATAATCGCAACCATCATCATATCCATCTTTATGATCATCAATGGTATCATAATCATCATCATCATCACCATCCTCATCATCACCATATTCATCATCATCATAATAATAAACCTCATCCTCATACTTAGCCTCATCATTTTCAATGTTATAATCATCATCGTCATAAATGTTATCATCATCATCATCGTCATCATGTTCATGTTCATCATCATCATCATCATGTTCATACTCATTAAAATAATAACAATCATCATCATGATGTCATCCTCATTAGAATAATCGCAATCATCATCGTCTTCATCTTTATGATCATCAATGGTATCATCATCATCATCATCATCATCATCATCATCATCACCATCTTCATCATCGTCGTCATTGACATCATAATCAACCTCATCCTCATCCTCAACCTCAGCCTCATCATCGTCAATGTTATAATCATTGTTGTCATCAATGTTATCATCATCATCATCATCGTCATGTTCATACTCATTAGAATAATTGCAATCATCATCATCAACATGTTCATCCTAGCAACGATTTGTTGTGGGAAAAATGTTCACATCTACTAGTGATAGATGAGAACCATGACATAATTGATATGGAGATATATCCTAGGAACTATGTTCATCGTGTACTATCTTCATTTATGTGTGCATTAATGTGGTGGTGGAACTAAGGGGTTATAAAAGGTAATAAGTTAGTAGTTATAGTAATTATCTAATACTAATTACTAGGTTTATAACCCCTAATCATTGATAAGACAAAACCTTACAACCACTATACTTTTAACTTCAATAATCCCTTATGACCCCTTTACTTCCATCATTTTTTAACTCAACAATTGATAACTTGTCACTCCTAATAATTATTAAGTTGTAAGTTATAGATCCTATCACCTAATACCCTTAATACTTGAAAAATGTTTATAAATCCTAATTCTTATGCTTGTAAATACTATAATATCTAAACCCTATACCTTATAAACACTATTTCCTAACCATTAACACATGTAATCCATAATTTGTAACTACCCACTCTAGGATATATTGAATAAGCCTAATTATTTAAAAAAAATGGTTTCTATTTTAGAAGAAATTTTAAAAATAATAATAAGACAAGAACAATTTCATGCTCAATTTCCTATTTATCAAGGTTGTAATTAAATGAATTTTACACATTCTCGTGATTTAAAGATTTGTAAGAAATAAATTGTATTCATACAATGAATTCCATCTAACCTTATTACTTACTTATGCTAGTTGTCTCAAGTATTCTTGATAGCGGACTTTATTAAGCATCCTCTGTGTGTCAAACTTCGAAATGGTCACCATATTACACTCATATGAAAATTTGTTTTTAAGAAAGAGTCTATTGACAATGATGTTCTCTATGATGATGATGGTGGCCATAAATATAATGATCATGATAATCTTTCTGACTACGACAAAAATGATAATTTCTCTATCATCGTCATCATCATGATCATCATCATCACTAACGATGATGATGATGTCGATGGTGTTGTTTATGACAATGAAGACAATGATGATGGTGTTGTTTATGACGATGGTGATGATCATTGACGATGACAATGACAATGACAATTCTTATGATGATGATGATGTTCTTGATGATGATGATGATGATTATGATGATGATAATGATGACAATGACTATGATGATGATGACGATGATGATGATCAAGATGGTGGTGATGGTGATGGTGATGATGATCATAAGTATTGATGTTGTCAGTTTCATAATCATTGACATTGTCATTAAAATTTTAATATAGTACCTTGTATCCCAAACAAACATCTCTCATCTTAATTTTATTCTGTTTTTTCTGCTACCTTGCTACGTGTTGCTGGAATAAGTCCTTGGCTTTATCCTTTCCCAAAGGGGTGTAGTGGACTAATTGGATTCAAGGAAATGTAATAAATCACATTAAAAAATAAACATTAAAATAATAATACACATTAAAGTAATAATAAACATAAAAATATTAATAACCATTAAAAATAATAAACATTATAAAAGAACAAACAATTAAAACTATCCATCTTACCTTCCCCCCTCATGCGACAAACAAAATTTACATCTTTCACTTATCTCACCCATGAACTAGGACTGAGGTCACAGAGGAGGTTCCAAGGTTGCATAGGAGGATTTTTAGTTACCCCACCCACGAATTAGGCCTTAGGTCGCAGAGGAGGTTCCAAGGTTGTAGAGGATTTTTTTCACTTACATCACCCATGAGCTAGGCCTAAGGTCATAGAGGAGGTTCTGAGGTTGCAGAGGAGGCAACTCTTGTTGGTTCAATGAATTCCCTCCCTTAACACAACCAGAAATCTAGCTTGTGAGCGTGGCGAAACCCTTAAGCTGCACCAGATAAATTTATTTTTTGAAACAATTTTTATAGTATGAGTTCTTCCTTCATGCATCTTTTTATTGGGTGGGCATTGGGCTGCAACTCAATTTTAATGGTACACCATATTTGGGGGTTTTATATCCTCAAGGTTGTCTACCCCCTTCATCTCCAAAAGCTACACATAGGGACATTGGCAGATTGAGGTTGAGACCCATAAGCAAAGGAGAAGGTCACTAAGGCATCAGGAAAAGCATAGGCTAAGGTAGCTTCAGGACTAGGATCTAGTATAAGTATATTTTTTCCCGCAAATATTTCTTTGGTAAGTCAACTTATTTCATTTAATCCATTAACTCATTTTCTAGTTAGTGTTTTATTGATAGATACGATCAATAAATTTTAGTTGAGGTTTTATATATAGATACATTCAGGGTTTTCTCCTATCTTCCCTCCACCGATTGATTAGGATGGATGTTTTTATACAAAAAATACTTCACCTGCTTCCTATAAACCCCACTACTACATACCATGACAATCAACCCCACTTATGGATAGATGATAGGTATACAATGTGGATAGATACAGTTAGGGTTTTATTGATAGATACAATCAGGGTTTGCTCATATCTGACCTCCACCGATTGATTAGGATGAATGGTTTTATACAAACAATACTTCACCTACTTCCTATAAATCTTGACAATCAACCCCACTTATGGATAGTGGATAGATATAAAATCTTGTCTTGTCTTGTAAGGGATTTCACGCCTCATACTATCTGGCCTGATACTGGTTCAGTGGATGGTACAGTGTGGTTCGGTGAGTAGGATAAATCCTGACCAAGAGCTTATCCAGTGAGGTATGGGATTTTACCGAGATTCATAGTAAATCATAGGATGCATATTTCAGGGAAAAAAACATATCATCTCATAGTGTTTTACACAACACATAATCTACAAAATAGTTTGCACATTGTTGTTATGATCGATTCAGGGTAATAATTGATGTCTTGTTTCTCTATGATATAACTATCATTAGGGCAGTATTTAATTGTTAAAAATGGATTGATGAACCTTATGAATAAAGAGAACTCTTTTTATTCCTATGTTAGGTAAAAATGAAGTTCAAATATTAAGTTAAAACTAGTAGAAGGATCCACACTAGCCATTCTTGTAGGTGTAAGTTGTTGAAAAAGTAGGAATACCAGTTTTTAAGAAAAAGGCCTATGTTTGGTCTTGTCTCTTTGAAATTTTTATAAGGTTTTCATTTTGTGGACTTTTCAAGGGGTTTTGAACTTTAATGACTTCCCACATCCCTTGTTTGAAATGAAGGGTAGTACTGATACTTGGTAGAACTTTGTAATGTATCCATGAATCCTTGATACAGGTCTACTGATATGACTGAGGATAACTACTAGAAAATACCTAAAAGTATTTCTTAGGTGTTCCCTTCAATGTTGTTATGAATTTACTATTTAGGAGTATTTGGATTTCACCAATAATGGGATTGTTTCTTATATTTCAATCTTGCTGTAGGATACCATAGGAGGGTGATTCTTTCAAATAATTACCTTACAGGGACTCTCCCCATGCCACAAAAGTGACCAAAAGAATTCCTAAGCAATTCTACTCTCTCATCACTTGCTTCGGTGCACTTATAACTTCCATATTTAGTGATTTTGTACCCTACTACCTAAACTATCACCAAGGTACATTAGGGAAATGCCTCATGGTGGAGGTAGACTGCATGTTAGGGCTCTTGTAACTATTGCTATAATTTGGCAATACAATTCCACAAATCCTTAGCTCAACATTTGATATGGTTGTAGCATTAATTATCAAAACAAGACCGTTGAAACATAGAATCAATGCTGCCACCCAAAATAGTCATAGTCCTAAAGAAATGAATTTTCCACCTATTACATGCTTCCATTGAAGGCTATAAGTATGGAATGAAAGTCCCTTCAGGACTGCACATAAAAGAATAGACCTAAGCATCCAAAGAATTCCTTGAACCTTCAGATAGATACCTTAAATTCATGGTGTAAGCAAGGTCAGCCTTAAATTACTTAGACTACCTATAATTCCAGGAGGGATGACCTTGAAATATTCTCCCATCATACCTATGCCTTGGGGACCTTTGATTATAACCTATGTATTTGAAACATACTTTTCAGCCTTCATTTTTACCCACCCTATGAATCACACCTATGACTTGGGAACCTTCCAAAACTATTCCTTTGGATATTATGGCCTCATACCTACTCCTTGAGTGTAGCCTTGGGAAATCACACTTTTGTGAGACTATCCTAACATATGCATCAGAACTAAAACTCATACTTACTTAATTTAATCATCCCTATTACGAACGCTCTTGTCTGTGAGATAGAGCGTAAGCGAAGTCCAAGCACTGTAGGTTATTTGAACCATACCGTAAGTAACTATAAGAAGCTAATAAAAGCTAAGGTATATCTAAGCTAATAAAAACACTGTACTTAAGGGATGGGGTTCTTGCATGTAAAGAGTTGGTTCAAGGGGATGGGGTTCCTTGCATGCCATCCATCCATACTAATGTTATTCTACATCTCTTCCAGGTCTAATTAATATTCTCCGTCCACTCACTGACTCAATGCTCCTAGGTTTCAAACAAAAGCTCTCAAAATCTAGGATATCAAATTATCAAGATAGTTCAACTAGTCCAAATCCTATAGGCAATGGAAAATCTAATGATTAGTCCAAGCTACCAAGTTAAAAGAGGTATCCTTAAATTTTGAGAATAAAACATGACTTCATACCAAGTTATATCTATATGACAATAATCCAATATCCATGCAATATATATAATGCAAACATTTTAAAGTTTTAAACAATGACTTCACTTAAATATGTGAAATGACTCTTTGATAGCTTGACAAAGATTAAAGTCCTTGGTCTTTCTGGTCCTATGGGTGAAAGGGGTTGTTTATCCACCTTTATGGTACACCTTGGTATTATGGGTATGAGGGTTTCCTTATCTTCTTATTGTCACCCCCTTGCGGGAATTATTCAAGCCCCTCGCGGGGATATCCCAAGCCCCTTGTGGGAATTATTGTAAACATTGTGATGACATATTGTAAATATCGTGCGATCATATTGTAAACACTGTGCGAGCATATTGTTAACACTGTGATATTTCAAAATGATATCATGCTTATTATATTGTGGCAAAGAGGTACTCAGAACACGCTTGCAGCTTCTGGTAAGGTAACCGTGATTACCATATTAACATTAAATTTTTTATTCATTAATTACATTTATTAGACATAGTTCAATTTTTACTTTTCAATATGAAATTGTGTTGCTTCTTGTATTGTGGCAGGCTGACCGTGGGAAATCCCCAATGGTGTCCCATCAAGTAAATGTTAGCCTAATAGTAATTAAACATGATTAAAGTAATTTTTGCTTTTATTAAATGCATGCTATTTTCTTGACATGAATTTTTGTAATGATAAAAATAAATTAACTACTTTTATTGATTGATGTTTGTAGAGCACACCACATTACAATGATGAGGTGGTCACTACGGAAGATATATTTTATTCAAATTTCCCAATGGGAACTGTGAATAAGGCTTTGAAAAATTCCAATCAAGAATTTCTTCCATTGATAAAAATCAGACCCATGACTGAAGAAATCAAAGAAAGAATTGGTGACTTGAGGAAAACAATAGTACAATATCGGGTAAGTGGCATCTCTGGAATATTTTACAAACTTTGGCATATATTCATTTATGTTATTTTAGTTCTTTATTTTTGATATGATCTAATCAATTAAAGTTTTCTTTTTTGTAGGAATTTTTGGAGACAACACTTGTGCATCAAGTACAGTATGTAGACGTCAGTATTGGTAGTAGAGATGGTTCAACACAACGTCAATCTATTGTACCAATGAGGATATTTGACTCTCCTTACCAACAATTCCCTTTAGATGCTATGACCTCACTAGATGTTGGAGATCAACATGGCCCTTCACCAAGTTGTTATCTTGGAGCAGTACATGTGGTTAGCAAGGGATCATTTCTCGTTACATTCTTGGGGTGTAAGGACTACGTTCCAATCAAGATACCAAAGATTGTAGTTATTATTTAATTAAGTTAGTTTTTTTTCATGTAATTCAAAGCCACATACCTCAAATTATTTTTAATAAATGATCATATTGTGTTTGCAGGAAATAATGTTTTTTTATAAGAGCCTATATGAGAAGGCGTTGTATATTTTTGGACACACCATTCGTACACAGTGGAATGCCCAAAATGACAAATTGAAAGATGATTTGATGAACTACATGGTTAACTTGTTTGGTGATACCTTCAACAAAAAAGGTGTCACTGCAACAACTGGCTTAAATTTAAAATATGTCAAGGCAAATTATAGGGACAATTTGCAAATTAACAAGTATGAGCATCCTCTGATGGTTACAGAAAAGGAGTGGAAGGTGCTCATGGATGATGCAAAGGAGAAGGCATTGAGAAAAAAAGGAAAGACTCAGCCAATCGGTTCAACAAGGTATGTCACATATCATATTTTCAATGAAAAATGTTCAATATTTTTTTTACTTTTAAATATATTTAAGTTGCGATATCCAACATATTTGAAACCTTTCATAGGCTCCCTGAAATTTCTAAAGCGACAAAGGAAAGGGTATAAAAACATGAGCAGCACAAACTGGGCTAGGGTGGATATCAAAATCTAAGAACACGAATTGTAAGAATTGAATGATCATTATTTGTAGCCAATTTTTTTTGTAACAGTAGCGAACAAATAATTGTTTTATCACTGTAGCGAACAAATAATTTGTATGGTCTTATGTATTGCAGGGAAATTCTTTTCAAGAAGAATTTACTGAAGAAGACTTGAGGCTCGACTTCAAGTATGGTTTTCAACATGTGCTGGAATGTCAAAAAAGCTTGGGGAAAACCCCAATTTCCCCATTGATGAACACAGATGTAAGTAAAACCATCTGTGCATGTTCAATTTTCTCACATTACTTTGTACTTGAATTTTGTGTTATGCCAAATTTGTATATGTGATAACTTGAAACTTCTTAAGTATTGGAAATATCTTAATATGACAAATTGTTTTAATAAATGAATGGTTTCAAGCATCCCCATACCAACTCTAATTAATCTCCTTTTAGACGTTACAAATATTGAGTTGATAATCAAATCTTTTAGAAGAACTGATATGAGAATAATCCCTAAGAGGTTGCCATTGAGTTGTTTCCATTTTGAACCTGAATTTGCTTTTAGGATTTGTAATGGACTTAGTGGATTTATGAATCTTTTCTAAAGCAATTGACTCATCGTCAACTATATTCTATACCACTTTATCTAGACATTCAACTAGCCTAATTAACAAATTGTGGTGAGCATATTAAGAATGTAATTATCCATTCATATATTAATAAAAAATATGATTTTTATTTTGGAAAAAAAATCTAGACAATCAACAACATACTCCCACATATCATTATTACAAGAATATTGGATCAATTGCACAAATACATTACATTTACTACAAGGCCTAATAAGGTTGAATGCATAATCAACAAGACACTACGAATCCAATATTGACATCTATTAATTTCAAGATCAAGTCTTCATATTGACTACACCAATTGAACTCCATTGATGATTTCAAAACCATATGGTTGGTTCTGCATGTTGATCAATAAAAAATGATCAACTCACCCTTTCAAAGTCAATAAGGGATGATTCAAGTGGTAAACACCCTAAACACACTATTAGGTTCCCTTCTTCCAACCATCTCCCACCCATTTATAAACTCTTACAATAGTTAACTCAATATTGGTTTTGCCATCTTAACTAAGTTTTGTCTCTTGTTCTATGAGCTCACCACAATGCCTCCGTGACTATAAGTTTACCATATTATGTTTGAATTCAAACAACGTGTTAGTAAGAATTATGGACAAGGTAGTGTGACTTGAGTGACCTTGGTGTACTTGGCCTTATATTTTTATAGACTTAGTCATTTAAAACATCTTACCAAAATAATTGAGTTTCCTCATAATAATACCATCATTATAATGTACTTGTGTAATATATTCATGAATCATTACATTGAAAAATAAATGTATTTTTTGGTTTTCAGGGTGAGAGAAACAAAATCAGCGATTGTAGTGGTACCGAACAAGTACCACATGATGGTGGGGAGTTGTCTCATGTTGGCAGCGATCAACCTAGCCATGATTCAGGTATGTATGCTATAAAATAGAAGTATTTATTATGATTTCAAATATATAATTGATGACATGTAGCAATAAATTTTCTTCTGTGAATGGCAGAGCATGTACCTGCTCATGCTCAAATGGAAGAGGAACAAATGGTAGAACCAGTTGTTCTCAGCTAGTCAACCAACAGGTAAAGATCATTGTAATGATCTTGGAAATAATGAAATACGTATCTCAATAATAACTAAAAATTTATATCTATATAACTTTATTGGTTTTTGTGGATGATGTGTTGATGTATTTGTAACTTAGGAATGTATTCAGTTATGTATTGTACCTCGATGTTCCTATCAGGAGAACCAATAATATAATCAAGTCATGTAAAGTCATACCCCAATGTTCCTATTAGGAGAATCAGTTCTGTAATCAAGTCATGTAAATTCATAGAAGGTAACCCTCCTTATTGATTAGGGGGCAAAGTCCCTGCAGTTGTGGGGCGCTAGGGTTATTAGACTCTCCTTGGGAAGTCGTCCCTAGTGAGTTAATGTCAAGTCGGAAACTAGTATAAATAGAGAGTGAGCCTCTCCATTTAGAACACACACTCACTCAACTAGGGTGAATGAGTGAGAGAGGAAGTGCTAGCACAAATGAGAAATATCAGCTGTTAGAGATCATATTTATGTTTTCAGGTTTTACTTTTGCTACTAGTGCTCATTATATCTTTGAGGAAGTTGTGGGGTTTTCTCCTTTATGGTTTCTCCGAGGAAAATTATTGTGTCTCTTATCCCTTGTGATTATTGTTGTGCATGTTATTCTCTCAGATAAGATCCTAAGATCATATTGTCTAATTGATAAAAATCTAACATGGTATCATAGCTAACCTGAGAAGAAGACATTGTGTAGCTGCAAAATCTAGGGCTTCTTACTTTTTGGGTCTCTCTCCCCAGATCATCAGCAAAAGGAGGCTAGGATGAGTCTCCATTGAAGGGCGCATCTTTCTGTCGAAGCAAAATTCGATTTCGGGCATTTTCAGTTTTTGCTGTGGGAAATTAGGGCTATTTATAGAAGATAAATTTTTGAGTGAGACCAGCATAGGATTTATATCCTCATTAAAATCGAAGTTTAGAGTCAAAGTTTGAATTTTTTGGTTGAGTAAAACTTCAAGAAAGTCAAACCCTAGTTTGACCCCGGGCCTAAAAAACCCTAAAATACTAAAAATGGTAGTTTTGGTACATTCACTATATCTCGGGATTGAAGAAGTCTTAGGGGATGAAATTTTTAGAAGCAAAAGACAAACTATTGATGTACCCCGTGTAAAAATTTCAGCCTTAGATTCGCTATATTCTGGGAGATATGATTCCTTCAAATCAGGGTTCCATCCTCTTCCATGATTGATCCCTAAACAGGACACCTAGGGAGAATTGCTATATCGTGAGCTACGAAGATCCAAATGAAATTTAGAAATATTTTATAGATAGGGCACATATTTTACTTTCTGTGGTAAAAATTTCATACCCTGAAGGTGAAACAATGACACGTGCAAGTCCGTACAAGTTCGCTATGATGAACAGTCCTGAATTAAGTCACCATGGGAAAACTATAATAAGTCCCAATTGGTGAAACCAATTCTGCTCAAAACTGTGGTGGTGGAAAAAAGGATAGATGAGGCTACCTTAGTACAAAATTTAAGACAAAGAGGAGTATTACTTTCATAGATACTATAGAAACAATATTAGGCATTTCTGCAGAGGAAATTGGAAAACTAGGGCTTCCTATTTCGGGAGCTTCCCTCCACTGTTTTCAGAAAAGGAGTACATTGGACAGCTCAACTTGAAGAGGCCCATCTTTCTATCCAATTAGAATTTTGAAATTCCAAGTTTTAAAAATTAGGGTTTTGTCTGAAAAACCCTAGATCAACCAGATCCAGAACCAGGACGGACACCTCAAATCGTTAAGATATAATCTTTTTTTATTTACAGTTGAGGTTCTCATTTCAAGATGACTAATCACACCAGCTTGATGACAAGATTGGTGAAGCTGAAAAATTCTGAGCATGGAATTATAGGATTTCACTGGTTCTTGAAGAAAATGAATTGGACACCTACATAAGTGGAGAGGTTCCAGTTCTAGAGGGAGATGAGGCTAAAGCCTTACACAAGAAGAACTTAGTCAAGGCCAAGAAGATCAATTGCTGATTCAATCAAGGATCACCTTATACCACAAGTGTCTTCCCGAAAGACACCTAAAGAGATGTTTGATTCCTTGACTACGCTATTTGAAGGGAAGAACATAAATCGAAAGATGACTTTGAGAAACCAGTTGAAGAATGTAAAGGTCTAGAATGCAGAGACCATACAATCATACTTTACAAGGGTCTCTCAAATCAAAGAACAACTTGAAGCAGCAGATGAAGAAGTAGAGAATGCAGAAATTGTGATAACCACCTTGAATGGACTCCCAGGATCATGGGATTCATTCATTTGAGGAATGTGTGCCAAAAGGAAGTGATTACCTTCAACAGACTCTGGGAAGAGAACACACAAGAAGAAGCTCAACTCATAATAAGAGAAAAGAAGATGGGAGCAACTAAAGATCTAGCTCTCATGATTCAAAGAAGATCCCTCAAGCGATGAGGAATATGAAGAACTCAATTCTTAAAGAATATCTTATCCATCTTAAGCATTTGGATAAGAAATGATGCTGTTATGAATGAAGAAGATGATGAAACTGAAAGAAGGAGTCTACCCACGAAACAAATAAAGATAAGTATTCAATTGTCACTTCATGATGTTGTTTTGTTATGCATTTGTTTATATTCAATTGATGTATTATGTACGATAGAATGTTTGCATTAATGACAGTATACTACTAATATGCATGTGATGGGTAAGTAGCTCATGGTGCTATACAACTCTCCATTGCTACTTATATAGAATGAAACCTCTTTGCTGACATATTGTATTAGTGCACAATCTCAATGATGTCTTGGTAGAGATGGAAAGCATCTAGAAAGTTTCCGTGAGATATGGATGAATGTTGTATTGGCTAAAATAGTTGCATGATTATATCTTTATGCATAAGAATTTTTCCATTATGAATAGGCTTTATGAAATGTTTCTAACCATACAACTAATGCATTTGACTTGTAGGAAACATCATGTACAATCACCTACAAGAAAAGAAGGATGAGACTTGTTCCGAAGAACAAGTGATGACAATTTGAGAAATAATACAAGATGAAAAATTATATGATGATAATTTCAAAGAAAGAAAGAGGTCTCAGACACAATGCAGTTATGTGACACTATTGAGAAACATCATTGATGTAGAACCTTCCAGAAGTATCCAAGAAGAAAGGGAAGGAAACTACCAATTCAAAAAGAATGATGTCTAGGATTCAGTATCGAGACCTGAAGAGAAGTCTGTAATGTATTCCATATGGATCTACAAGGGAAGTTTGTAATGTCTTCCATATGGATCGTGGGATACAAGGCAATATTCGTAGCACGAGGATTCTTGTGGAAAGAAGGCATAGAATTCAAAAAGAGACATTTGCAGCCACTCAAAGTTAAGACACTTGACAGACAGACTCATGTGTGCAAATTGAAGAAGGCATTGTACGAGCTCAGAAGGCACCCATGGGATAACACATACATGAGGAGCTTGAAGATCACCTAGAGTGATGAATATCTTAACCTTTGCTACAAGGTTGAAGATGAAATCCTATAGAGGATGACAAGCTCATAGATGGGTGCGAGAAGAAATTTTGAAAAGATTCAAGATAGAAGATCTTGGAATCCAGTGACCCTAGATGGATACATAGAATAATAGTAGCAGAGGAAGCTACTTGTCACTCTAGTACAGGATACTTAGAGTACGAAAGGTAGAGGGAGAATGATGCTCCACTTTAGAGGGAGTGAATATAGAAGATCATGAGGTTCGACATGGTAATGATAGGATGGACAGTTTACTGATGGCTCTAGGCTTGACTGAGAGTAAAGTGGATTCCAACATTTACTTCAAGGTTGAAGGTGGAAGACTAGTGATTCTCCTGTTATATTTCGATGACTTATTCCTGACAAGAAAAGAGGAACTCATTATAGATTCAAGAAGGATACTTGCTTCCGAGTTCGAGATGAAGAACATGGATATGATGCACTACTTTCTAGGCATGGAGGTGTGGCAGAATGCAGATGGAATCTCCCTAGGACAAGGGAAGTATGCAATAGAGATCCTGAAGAGGTTCGAGATGATGGAATGGAAGGCCATGACCACACCTATGGCATCAAACCTAAAGCTATTGAGTGATGCTTCATCAAAGTTGATTGACGCTACGATGTATCATCAGATGATTGGGTCCTTGATGTACCTGATGAATACGAGACCAGATATTTTCTTTGCTGTGAACACATTGAGCCAGTTCCTAACATATACAAGACATGTTCACTTGATTGTTGCAAAGCATATTCTGAGGTACCTGAAGGGTACGGTTGATTTGGGCTCAAGTATGAGGCGAATCGAAAGATTAACCTGAAAGGTTATGTGGATTCACATTGGGCAGGTAGTGCCAGTGATAGGAAGAGCACTTCAAGGTGCTGCTTCAGTATGGGATCAAGTGCGATCTCTTGGTTTAGCAGGAAACAATCCTGTGTGGCACTAAGTATAGCCGAAGTAGAGTATGTCGCAGCTTGTTCGGCTAACTGTTGTGAGGCAGTGTGGCTGAGGAAGCTACTATATGATTTTTTTGATCTCCAGTTGGATGATACTTATATATATTGCAACAACTAGAGTTGTATGAAGCTATCAAAGAACCCAGTGTTCCATGACAAGTCGAAGAATATTGAGATCAAATATCACTATATCAAGGATATGGTGCAGAGAGGAGTAGTGAAGCTCCAGTATGTTGTTACGGACTAGCAATCCATTGGCCATAGTGAAGTTTGAGTACTTTAGGGAGAATCTTGGTTTTCTCTAGATCAAGGTTCCTTCCAAGGGGAAGTGATGAGTCCGAGAGCCTTTCTGACATGGTAGGATTGGTTCCTTCCATGGGCAGATTGGTTCCTTTCTGACATGGTAGGATTATTTCCTTCCACAATTGGATATAAGTGTTGATCCTTTCTAGCATGGATATGGGATGTGTTCCCCACATGGCTAGATATAAGTGCTGAGCCTTTCTGACATGCTTCTTGGATGTCTTCCTCCCATGGTCAGATATAAGTGCTGAGCCTTTTCGACATGGTTCTTGGATGTGTTCCTCCCATGGTTAGATGTAAGTGTTGGGCCATTCTGACATGGTGGCAAGCTGGGCCTCCCATGGTCAGATATAAGTGTTGAGCCTTTATAACATGGTTCTTGGATGTGTTCCTCCCATGGTCAGATATAAGTGTTGATCCTTTTTTACATGGTTCTTGGATGTGTTCCTCCCATGGTCAGATATAAGTGTTGATCCTTTCCGACATGGATCTTGGATGTGTTCCTCCCATGGTCGGATATAAGTGCTGAGCCTTTTTGACATGGTTCTTGGATGTGCTCCTCCCATGGTCGGATGTAAGTACTGGGCCATTCTGACATGGTGGAAGGCTGGGCCTCCCATGGTTAGATGTGAGTGCTGGTCCTTTCTAACATGGTTGTGTATGTGTTCCTTCCATGGTCAGATGTGAGTGCTTGTTGTACAAGATTACACACCTAATAACCATAGGTCTGGGGTTACCAACATACTCAATTAACTTGCAGATAATTGACTTCTAGAGTGCAGTAAAGGAAATAGGAGGATGAGAAAGACTTACTCGATTAACGAAGGTCGGTCCTTGCTAGTCCTCTTCCACTCTGCTTCACCTCCAAAGTCTTCAAGGTTGCTCCTCTTTCACCTGTCAAAAGTCAATCTTCCAGATACAAGATGATTCATATATATATAAGCATGTTAGATAAATCACATATAAGATGCAGAAACATAAACATTTATCAAACCAAGATACATGAAACACATATGGAAGAAGGATTCTCTTTATTTTCAATAATGGAAAGAGTTCAGATTACAACCCAACGCCTGAGACAAGGACTCCTCTACAACCAAAGGATTCTGAGTTCCACTACTCCAAAGACTTCTGTATACAATCCACCAGCATAACTTTGCTCTCTAAGTCTATCTCCAACACCCTCCCCAAGGCCTGTATTTATATGGAGGAAATAAGGCAGTTTCAAAGGTTGAGGAGGTTGAGACAGTTAAGAGGATTAAGGTAAATGGATTAACTAATCTCAGATCATCACGTGTTTTTATTTTTAAATGTCAAGGGACATATTCGCGGGTGTGTAGAAGGACAACCTGTAAATGATTCATGAGTTGCTATAATAGCAACCCATGAATACATCCATTCGCGACTTGCATCAACCGACACTCGCGAATGAATGCGCGAGTTGCATATATGAAGAGTCGCGAATACAACTTAACATAGTAAAAATGGCAAAGTAAACAGCTGGATGGAGGAGGAATGTATTATAATAATCCAATCTATAGTGTTATGGGCAAAACTCAATCCATAGATGTCCTTTTGTGTGCCAACATGAGGGATTTCGGCACTCGGACGGAGAGGTGCCATTCATATGGATAACAAATGCCCCCTAATGTGTGAGGTCAGAGGGAAGAGATGGCCAAAATGCATTATAATCATAATATTTGGAGAACTTAGAAATCCAATGGAACAAAGAGAGTACCTGAAACAAATACATAGTAATGTCATATACATAGTTACATCTGAGGATGCTATGTTCAATTTAATGGAACACTAGCTCCTTTACAATATTTGAGTACATCATATGATACGGGTAGAAACCACGTATATTACAAAAGTGGATCGAAGCCACAATATACAATAATGAGTCTTCAAAGATCGGGAAGCTGTGTATAGGAATAGAACATAATATTGCGCAACTTAGTCCATAGGTGAGGAACTAAGGTCTTCATAAAGGATCCCAAAGAACCAGTACAATCCAAGCCATGTGAATAAGAGACGCTGAAGTCGAACATGGAAAGGATTCAACAGTTTGTCAATCAATAGATGATAATCAACAACTGAAGCAAAGGAATTCACCAATGATGAAAGTGAATCCTGAGGTACCATCGTCAAAACTCTAGGTCTTCATCATCAGAAAGTGCTGAAACGGAACCATGTTGTGATAAGGAAGGCAATAGATCCTCCAATGGATCACAAGAGTGACTAGGAACTGGGTAAAAGAAGGGAGACACAAAGAGATAATAGATATAACAATGATGGGATCAGGCTATAAAACAGACATTGGGAAGAGTCCTTGAACAGTGAGCACACCACAGAGATGACCCGAGGCAACGTATAACTTATAAAGAGAACAACTAGAATTATCTGTCATGTAGGAGACATGATCAGATTCCCCAAGTATAACTGACAAGAGGAGGAGTAAGAAACTCAAAGTGATAGCTGAACACAAGTGAACACTGAAACATGGATATTGGAAAATAAAGAGTGCTATGTTCAAGGATAACATGCTACCATTACTGAAAACAAGCGAAAACTTCTTCCTTACCTTCCCTGTTAAATTTTAATGAGTCCAGGAAAGTAAACTCGGGACCATCTTCATTTTTTGCAAGCTCGAAGAAAAATAAAGAAGAATGCTTGATAAAGCACTGATTCGTGGATTTTACGAGCCCGAACTAGTACATGCTCGACGGTGTTTTCATAGTTTAGAGAGTCTGAAAACTCCAAAGAAGACTCCAAGGGGGTCCTTTTTCGTACAATTTAGTCTCCTGAGGCCGAAAAAGTATAAAACAAACCAAAAAAGAACTCTCTTAACTTCCGAAGAAGAAAAGGTGCACCTTTTTCGTACTTAGTCAGGAAGGTTCGAAAAAGGTTAAATTACCACCTACCCAACGCTCCTTCAAAAGCAGCATATAGCCTGAGTTTTACGAGTGTGAAGGAAGGAAAGATCACTCAGAAAGATCCATTTGATGACGAGAAATGGGGATTACAACAATAAACTCGATGCTTTGTTCTTTAGGGTTTAACGAGCATGACAAAGACATAAAGTACACTTGGAATCTTTTTCATGTTTTGGTCCAGAGCACGAAAAAGAGAAAACTAAGCTCATACCGGGGGTTCCTTTTCCATAAGTTTAGTCCCTCAGGTCCGGAAAAGAGATAAAACTATGCCTGAGAATACTCTTCTCAAATCAAAAGAAAAGAGAGGGATCCTTTCTCGTATTATTCCACATGGTCTGAGAAAGAGATAACCTACCACCAATGTGGATGCCCATTCACATATTCTTAACGAGCCTGAACGGACAAGTTTACTTGGCAGTCAAGTCTATTTTGAGGAGTCAAACCTGGGCCTAAAGAAACTCAAAATCTTTCCCGTGAAGTTTTAACGAGTCCGGAAAAGTCAACTTGCGGCCTCCTTACTTTTTTTAACGAGCTCGAAGGAGAGCAGAAAGAATGCTCTAAATGCGAGGAGACGAGTGTCATAGACAGGTGAAACTAGTTCCAAGCGCAAGGAACAAACCTATGCATAATGCAAGGAAAGTGAGCAAGATAAGGACACTCGAGGAATGTCTCCTCAAGGTAAAAGGTGTCAAGTTGCAAAGGCAAAATGATACAAGGCGTAGCGACGATGAGAACAAAGATGAGGGCTTATACAACAAGCTAAAAGCATGGAAGCAGGAATTAGGCTCATAAGCGTAAGCAAGGCACATGCAAATGCAATTACAGCTTGAACAACAAGGTAAGACCAATAAATAGTTGTGAATCCAACTAAGAATCATGTCTCCAAGAAACAACAACATCAGGATCATATTCAGAAGAAACGATCCGTTGCGGGTCACTTTGGCAGAAACACATGTGACTTTGCTATCTTCTACAAAAGAAAAAGTCAAGGCAGATCAACTGAAGAAGATTCTATAGAACCAAGGCTCGAGGGTTTATAATCAGTAAGATCAACCTCAGAAGGAGAGCAAAAATCAACAAGGGAGATAGAGTCTGTAGGAGCAAACTCAGTATCATAGGAGTTGAAAAATTCATAAGAAAAATAAAACCCATCAGGATCACTGACTTGCTTTTCGAAGGAAGAGTGAAAAGACTCAACAAGACCAACACAAGAAGAAAGGTCAGACCGACTAGGAAAATCAGGGTTAGACTTAGTCACAACTGAACCAACATCCAAAAGAAGGTCAAACTGTATCAAAGACTCTAGGAAGACTTCATCCAATGGAAGGAGATCATACGAGATAGGACACATGTCTAAACTTTCAAGTGGATTGACAGAGTGGAGAGAAGGCTCTACAGTCTGTATAGGATGAGTCACCTGGTCAACTACTAGGACCAAGTCCTGAGAAGGTAAGCATGAAAATAGAGGCAGTTTCTCAGTAGCAATTGAACACAAAGGAAAAGAGGCCACATAGTTCACTTGTGGCGGGGTAGTGTCTATAGAAACACTGGGAATCAATAAAGGGAAGACCTAGTCTCTAGTTGGGTCAGGAGACGGATCAAGAAAATCCAACTGATCGATAGTGACAACTTCTTTGCCATGATTAAAGTACATCACACGAAAGAATGTTGACACCACAGCTTGCATGGCATAGACATAATCACGTCCAAGGGGTCTTCTATCACCATGAAGTCAACTAAGACGGTCTTCCCACCCAAAGTAACAGGTGTTTGAGCAAGAATTCCCAAGGCTATACAAGTTCTTCTATCAAACGCCAGTAACTAACTAGCAGTCGACACAAGGCCAGGAGATCCCATGCCTCGCCAAGCATGAGCAGACAAGATACTAACTGAGGCTCCTTCATCAACAATACAACAAGCAATCGTGTAAGGTTCAACTTTGACCTTTATCTGGAAAGGTGCATTAGAAGGAAGGCACAGCTCAACTAGGCTATCCCAATCAAAGGAAGCAATCTGAGAGCTTGGTGGGGGTTGATCTGAAACAAGTTCAGTGCCCCCTTATTCAGTAAGTTCTGAACTGGTAGTGAAGAAAATGTGACTAGTAGACACTTCACTCTCCAAAGGAAGAGTGGGATTGATCGACAAGGGAATCGATTCAACCGCTTCGTGAAATTCACTCTCCGAAGGGAGAGTGGGATTGGCCAAAGATGACATTGGTTCAATCACATCAGGATCACTCTTCGAAAGAAGAGTGGGATCGACCAAATCTGAGAATGGTTCGACCACTTGATCAACCAAAGGCTGAGTAGGTTGTTGAGAAACTATAGGTTGCTCAGGAGAAGGAAATTCTTGAGTCTTGGACCACACTCTTTTCACCTCCATGATAGCAGGGTACTGGTGAGTAATATGATCTCCCTCGCATAGCATACAAGGGAACTTAAGTTTGCACTTCGAATGACCAGTTTTCTCAACTGTGTCAACATGACTAGCAGTGGCTGACTGTTTTCTCTCAACATGACTTGTAAAGGATGAGAGTTTTCCCCCAGCATGAACACCAGAGGCTGGGTGATTGGGTCCAACCTGACTAAGAGAGGTTGGTTGTTGAAAAGCTTCAGAATGTTCAAAAACGAGATGACCATGAAACCAAAATTTTCGCATGTCCGCGATAGAAGGGCATTTATAAGTAAGGTGGTCTCCTTCACAAAGCTTACAAGGAAACTTGGGCTTGTGTTTTGAACGGGTAGTCTTTTCAACAGTGTCAACATGACTCACAGTGGCTGACAGATTGTCTTCAGCATGAACCACAGAGGCTGAGAGACTGCCCCCAGCATGGCCTGCAGAGGTTGGATGGGCACCACCAACATGAACAACAGAGGTTCAATGGTTAAGATCAATCTACTTTGCAGCAATTGAGTGTGTGCCCCCAGCATGAACAACAGAGGCTGGGTGGATGGATCCAACATGAACAATAGAGGTTGGATGGGGAGATTCAACTTGAACAACAGAGGTTGAACGGGTGCCCTCAGCATGAACCACAGAGGCTGAGTGACTGGATCCAACATGACCTGGAAAGGTTGGAAGGATCCTACCAGCATGATCAACAAAGGCTGGATGGTGAAGATCAACTTGACTTGTAGAGGTTGAGTGCTTAGATCCAACATGACCTACAGAGGTTGGACGGGTGCCCCTAGCATGAACAACAGAGGCTGGGTGGTGAGGTTCAACTTGACTTGCAGAGATTGAACAGGTGCCCCCTTTCTTATGTGCCTTCTTCCTATTCCTCCTTCTTTTACTCCTTTTAGACTGCCAGTTACTAGTATCAGTACTTTCACCGCGTGAGGTAGAAGGAGGAGGAGAATCAACTACAGGTGAAGGGGAAGCAGTGTTTTGATGCCCTTGATATAAGGAGCTTACTTGAGAAGCATCAGGAGCATTCAGGATAGTTGGAGTGGAAAACAACCACACCGGTAGCCCTAGGGTGAATCCAGGAAGATTCAGGGTGGCCATCAAGGGAACACCAACATTCCCCATGAGAGGAATAGTACAAGGAGTTCCCTGCATGGGGATCTCTTGGTTATTGTTCGAAAGTGTGTTAGCCATAGTTTCAAACTAGGAGACAAAGTATGAGGTTGATAGACAACCAAAATTACAAAGCACACACCTAAAGGCACACTAAGTATAAACAAACAACACAACACTCACTAAAAATTCCTAAAGCCAAACAGACAAATAGGTATAAGATATACTTTCCAGAAGAAAGTTGATAGATAGTTACTTGGCATCCCTGTAGATGTTCTTAGGCACAAGCGGAGGAATCACCCACCGCCCTCCCACACTTTCTACCGGGGTTACCTTCCAAGCCCGTCCAAGGTCAACCAGAAATAACCTTCCGATGTACCTGTGTATGAACCCTAGATTTCAAGAGAATAAAGGCTACCTTGGCTATACCAACAGTCTGGGGGGACAGTCGCAAGCCGGACTCGTATGCATGGGTAGGGTACCTGAGCCCGAAAATCTGTCTAGGACAGAATCCCCAGATGCGTAAAAGTCCTGAGTTACGCTTTGACAAGGATTCGGAGGGTTATCTCCTCTGTCCAAGCCTCCACGCGGCCTTGTGCTTAACTCCCATTTGAGAGGAGCTTCCTAGATATAGTCGATAAAGTCAAGGATTTACCTAGTGATTGGCCAACTACGTCTGAGATTTAACACTTGTGGGGAGTTTAAACACCCTATCCCACAAGTCCATCCTAAGCTAGTTGGTGTATGACCCTATAAAATAAAACTTACTAGTAAATTTTAAATTATATCGTTTATTTTAAGGGCTATTTTTAGTCAGAGGGTAAATGGTATGAAACTTATGTGGTGTTTTGACTCAAAGTTGAAACAAAATGACTAAGCAAAGAGATATGAAATGCAAAAAGCAAAAACTATTCTCTTTATTTTTCTTTTTCAAATAGAAAACTTGAAAGCCACAAAAGAACAAATTCTTTTTATTTTTATTTTTCAAAAACAATGATATGCCATGCAATCTAGACTAAAAACCTAATCTACATGCATATAAAGCAAACATGTGTTTTTGTTTTTTTCTTTTATAAATGCAAAAGAAAAAACATCCTATCAACTAATGCAAGCAAGTACTGAAAGCAAAGCAAATAGGCAACTACTCTACACCCCACAAATAAACCCTAGGTTTCCCTAAAGTTAGATATCAACCTCTCTTGAAAAGAAGGCTTACAAAGGTAAACAAGCCAACAAATTTGGAATGAAGAGACTGTGCAAAAAGACTGACATAAACAAAGGTCAAGAAGTCCCAAGTATCAATCTAAACCTACAAACAAAGGCTGCTTAATACCTTGTCCAACAAGGTCAAGCCAAAGAAGGAGGTGGGGGGGGGCAAGCAGCAAAAACAAGTATAGGTTCTTTTTAATTTTCTTTTATAAAAACAAAAGAAAAACTACAATGCACTTTACTTGAGAAAACTTGAATCAACTAAACTGTCTAAAAGCAACAAACCGAAGTGAATAGGCTGACAAAACCAAAAGACAACCAACAAAGGAAGGCTAGGAACCCTATCTTGGGTGCACACAATGGCATAAATCATTGTAGACTTATGAAGGCAAATGGAAACCAGCCACTATCCAAAGACAGAATGGAAAAATAGAGCCCAAGACCTTAATCACAGATCTGGACAAAGACACTTTAACCCACAACCCAAACAGGCCAACCACTTCAGCATGCAAACAGAAAATAATCCAAGTAAAAGAGACTCAAGGGATTTCGAAAAAGCACAAAGTGTGATCAACAGAGGTACACAGACAAGCCAAACAACATTCATAAATAAATTCCAAACACCAACAGGGATTACAGAAAGAAAGGAATAAGCAAACCTTAACTTAAAAAACCCCTACTTCCAGGCAGATTCGCGACTGTATATAAGAGAAACCCGCGAATGATCCGTGACTGTCCAGTACAGCAACCCACGAATACAAAATTGTATTCGCAACTGTTCAGAAGAGCAACTTGCGAATGGGCGCAAGATTTTTCTCAAAAAGCAAGAAAAATTCCAAAGACTTCCAAATATTGAGGCAAGTATGAACCAGGCTGTAAGATCAGAAACAGACTTCAAGCAAAGACTGGTCAGGGGTGACAGAAACAACCTACAGCAGTCTAGGCATCCCCAGCGGAGTTGCCAGTTCTATTGTACAGGATTACGAACCTAATAACCATAGGTCTGGGGTTACCAACATACTCAATTAACTTGCAGACAATTGACTTCTAGAGTGCAGTAAAGGAAATAGGAGGATGAGAAAGACTTACTTGATTAACGAAGGTCGATCCTTGCTAGTCCTAGTCCGCTCTGCTTCACCTCCAAAGTCTTCAAGGTTGCTCCTCTTTCACCTGTCAAAAGTCAATCTTCCAGATACAAGATGATTCATATATATATAAGTAGGTTAGATAAATCACATATAAGATGCAGAAACATAAACATTTATCAAACCAAGATACATGAAACACATATGGAAGAAGGATTCTCTTTATTATCAATAATGGAAAGAGTTCAGATTACAACCCAACACCTGAGACAAGGACTCCTCTGCAACCAAAGGATTCTGAGTTCCACTGCTCCAAAGACTTCTGTATACAATCCACCAACATAACTTTGCTCTCTAATTCTATCTCCAACACCCTCCCCAAGGCCTGTATTTATATGGAGGAAATAAGGAAGTTTCGAAGGTTGAGGAGGTTGAGATAGTTAAGAGGATTAAGGTAAATGGCTTAACTAATCTCAGATCATCGCGTGTTTTTATTTTTAAATGTCAAGGGACATATTTGCAGGTGTGTATAAGGACAACCCGCGAATGATTTGCAAGTTGCTATAATAGCAACCCGTGAATACATCCATTCGCGACTTGCATCAACCGACACTCGCGAATGAATGCGCAAGTTGCATATATGAAGAGTCGCGAATACAACTTAACATAGTAAAAATGGCAAAGTAAACAGCTGGATGGAGGAGGAATGTATTGTAATAAGCCAATCTATAATGTTATGGGCAAACCTCAATCCATAGATGTCCTTTTGTGTGCCAACATGAGGGATGTCGGCACTCGGACGAAGAGGTGCCATTTAGATGGATAATAGTGTTGGGCATGCCTTTTTGACATGGTGGTGGATGTGTTCCTCCCATGTTCAGATGTAAGTGCTAGGTGGGCCTTTTTGACATGGTTCTTGGATGTGTTCCTCCCATGGTCAGATATAAGTGCTGAAGAAGATAAATACCTGCATGGAGGCTAGGCCTACAACTAGCATGAAAAAGGGTCAGCTCTGTATAACTTCCTGTGACGAGTAGAATTGAGAGATAGCACCATTTTATCGAGATAGTGAAAGCAATGATGATCCAACTTTGATGATGATCCAGTGTTGATCCAACTGATGATGATGATCTAGTGATGATCCAGATGATCCAGACTTGATGATGATCCAGTGACGGAGACTTGTGCTGATGAATTGTGTCGAGAGAATAACTTCCTAGTTAAGAGGGAGTGTTGATGTATTTGTAACTTCAGAATGTATTCACTTATGCATTGTACCCTAATGTTCCTATCGGGAGAATCAGTAATATAATCAAGTCATGTAAAGTCATACCCCGATGTTCCTATCGGTAGAATCAGTAATGTAATCAAGTCATGTAAAGTCATAGAAGTTAATCCTCCTTATTGATTAGGGGGGAAAGTCCCTGCAATTATGGGGCACTAGGGTTATTAGACTCTCCTAGAGAAGTCAACTCTAGTGAGTTAATGTCAAGTCGAAAACTAGTATAAATAGAGAGTGAGCCTCTCTATTTAGAACACACACTCACTCAAATGGGGCACATGAGTGAGAGAGGAAGTGCTGGAACAAGTGAGAGAGATCAGCTATCATAGATCATATTTATGTTTTCGAGTTTTACTTTTGCTACTGGTGCTCATTCTATCTCTAAGGAAGTTGCGGGGTTTTCTCCTTTATGGTTTCCCCGAGGAAAATTCTTTGTCTCTTATCTCTTGTGATTATTGTTGTGCATGCTATTCTCTCAGATAAGATCATAAGATCATATTGTCTAATTGATAAAAATCTAACATGATGCCCCTCTCCAACGACCTCCATGCCCTACTATTCAACGTACCAGAAGTATGGTACGGGAGAGAATTCCCACACAATCAACAGAAAGAGAGGGCACCACAATTTCAACAGGAAATGACAATGAATTAGATGTCCCCATCTTGGACTTTATGAAAAAAAAAAAAACACAAAAAATGTAGTTGTATACATTTAAGATTTGTATTTGTATTAGTCGGTGCATAGATTATTTTTGATAATGTGTGACATATTTCGAGGACTATGGTTATCCTCAAGGGGTTGGATACCCCTTCCTGAGTTAACATGGAGAAGATGATATGACCACATGAGCTTCCTTATCCAGTGATGATTATTATGAGCTTCCACTCTTTGCATGAGATACATGAGACATATGGCCACATACAATTGACAAGGTTGGGTAACCTACCCTCATGTTGACTTGATGTGCATGAGCCTAGTATGATGTCATGTTGCGTTGTTATGTTACGTTGACTTGCATGTTTAATTATATGTGGTGTTTATCCTTGTAGTGACTTGTGATTCACCCTTGCATGGTAATGTTGAGCTATACAACCCTTAAGTTTTGATGTCCAAATTGTTGATGACTAGAGTGACCCCTTAGGGGGGATGTCCACCCTTGCGTTTACATTAAGATCCCTCCTTAGGTGCCATCCACCATAGAACTACCATATGTGACTTTTTCGGAGTACTTTGTTGTCCTTTTTTATTGTGAGTTGGTCGTACTACTGTGTTGCTACTGTTTTTTATTTACGAGGGTTGGATGATCTATTTTAGGATCTTTTCTAGTTCTGGGTTCTCTCATTTCACAGGTATGTTTGTCTAGTTGAGTCTCATGCAAGTAACCTAACACTAAGATGTTGAAGTCTGTTTAGAAGCATTTTTTTCTGAGGACAAGGGAGCTCTTCCCTAACATATTATGTTGAGTTTATAATTGGTTCAGATACGATATATCATGCTATTGTTATATATTGTTGTCTTTCATTAACAACTTAGATTTGATATAGATCACTAATGTTATTACTGTTATTATTTTAAGTACTTTAATGGTTATTGTAAGGCATTGCTTTTAGGACATGCTGGACATGAAAGATATTGAGGATATGAAGGTATTGAGAGCACATTGGGTCACCATCCAACGCTTCATTGTTTCATTATTTTACATGGTATATCTAGTGTTTTTTACTGCCTTGTATCAAAGATTGGGATCAAGTTTGTTTTGTTGGAAGTTGTAGCAGCGTGTGCAAGTCTGTTCAGGTTGAGCAATGTTATCATTTTTTGTTTTCTACATCTATCATCTTCAACCCAAGCATCATTAGAACCTACATCAATGTTTTTTCGAGTTTGTCCCTTCCTTTTCCCTCTATTTCATCTTAAAAAATTAGGTTAATCAGCTCACAAAAGCAAACTGGTAAATTAACCCTAGTTAGTTTTCTTTCCTTTGTTAATTTGTTGTTCTTTCCTATTTGTTTTTTAACCCTAATTGAATTACCTTAATTGATCTACAACCCTAGATAGCCTGATAAACTCTAAAAACTTAATTAATCTAGTGGCATTCTCTTCTTAAATTTTATTCCTATCATCCCCTCCCAGGGTTTATCAGTTTTTCCCCAAAATGGAGTGATGACTCCACTCTCTCCTTCCTATTCTGGTAGCGTGGTGCCTCACTCTAACTGTAACACTACAAAATCTATGTAATGTTAACTTGTATTTGGATTAAATGAGTGCAAATTAGTGAAAGTTCCATTGTGTTAGTTTATTTCATTATGTAATGCTTGCGATATAATTTGTAATAAAGGGAAAGATGCCCATGCATTTTATTAAAGAAAGAAAGCGCATGATTTCTTAGAAGGGATAATGGGGGGCATGTTTCACAAGTGGAAAAAAGGAAAAAAGGAAAAAAGGTAAGTGGAGTGAATGTGCTTGTGGGCAGGAAGGGTTGCCTATAAATTGATTGAGTTGTGAATGCTTTGTTCTTGTGTAGGATCTAGCAGGGTTCTTTGACTTGTGTAGTTGTTACTTGTTCTTGCTCAGTATGTGAGGGTTTGGAGGTTTTGATGAATGTTTTTTTTGCTCATAAATTTTTCGGGGTTTGGGATGAGTGAGAGAGACACCCTTGTCACACATAGGCCCTCAACTTGGGGGTGGATTTGTAAAGTGCGAGACTATGGTTGGGTGGAAAACCTCTAGAGATGAATCATTCTACAAATTTGATGCCAAATTAAGTATTTTCTCTTTTGTTGTTTATGCAGATGCACCCTTATTTCTCTATTCCTCTTTATTTCCATAAGACATCATCCAAGCTATTTTTGGTGTAGATCTTGTTACTACCTATAATGCAATATGGGTGTCCACCAAGGAGTTCTTAAGATTTCTGGGCATAAAATAAACCCATAGCGGCATTATAGGAATTAATTTATCAAATCTCAGCAGCTCAATGTGTGTGAAATAGCAACAACAAGTCTGATCCCTCAAGTATGGTAAAACCTGGGTGTGAAAGAAACCTTAATTCTCCATGATCGTGTATCTAATCATCAATGAAGAGCCTCATTTTTAAATTTGGGTTAATGTCAGCAGTAATAGGCCTAATTCATAATTCTAGGTTGAATTTTAGGATTAATTTCCAATTATGAACACCCATGCAGTAGTGTGTGAAATTTTTGGGCACATTAGGAGCATTTCTCAGCAACAAAAAACATTAAAACACCTTGAATCAACAATAAAATGAAGGCATATCCTAATCTAGGAAACTAAGGAAGCCTATGTTAACTTCTTCTACATGTAAGAGCAACCATAAATCCACATATCAAAGTGAGCATGTGTTTAAATATGCTTTGCTTAGCCTTAAACCTCTTTCACAAAAACATAGAATTTCATTCAGCCAAGACTATAATTACTTATTATAGTCTCATGGTTAACAAAACATTCCATTTATAAAATGTCCAAACTTTCAAAACACTTTTACTAGAAAAATACAATAGAGTTTCCAAATATTAAGATTTCCTTCCTTGATTACTAATTTTAAAATTGTTTAGGAAATTGGAATTCTATGAAAATAGGGGAGAAAGAGATAGTATGAAATCAAAATTTGGCCTCTACAAATATGTTCATAATAGAAAATAAATCCAAATCAATAATTTGAGAAGTTTAATATATATAATAAAAAAAGTATTCTCTAAAGTTTTATGTTTTGGCATCCCAGAAGGTGATTTTGTGAGGGTCGATTCATACCTTGGAGAATAGTGTCTAGTCCTTTTATGTCATCCAATGGATATGCTACCATTAGGAGACATTCTGAATCTATCCCATCTAACGAAAAACCAAGTGTTCAAACTTAATTTATTGACTGCTACGCATGATAATGACATTTCTTCTAGGCTGGGAATGGTTCAAACTTCAAATTTCGAGGTAGCATAACATACAACTGAAATATTGCACTTGTTAAGTTGTATGAGGTAGGAAAATGGAGGTAAGATATGATAGAAGGAATCCATTGAAAGTAGGACATTTGGGTTGGATGGATGTTTCTCAATCCTTTGAGGATTCCTGTGTGCCATTTTCTCATTTTTCTTCCTAATAATATTTCTGAAGACGTAAATAAATCCTATACTAATAAGTAATAGGCTATGGGCTTGAAATATATATGCTATCCTATACAGTTTCTAGGAGGACATCAGTTTCAAGGAGGAAATTTAGTCTCTAATTACCGTTCCCTACCAACATCATTGTAAGAGCCTAGAGGTATGCCTAGATTTGAATTACAATCTTTGTTGCAAATTCTAGGGTAAATAACTAGTCTAAAAAAAACTCACCAACCTCCATATGTTACCCACCAACATTGAATTCTGAGACTTGTGTGAAGCCTGCATGAACACTTATATAGACCTACATGAAAGATATACACTATGCAGACTTGATAAAGACTAGTGTCTCTCTTCTCTAGTGGTGCACCCCTTCTAAAATGTGGTCTCTCTCACCATAATCTATACTTGACCTACTAGTATTTGGCACCACTGGTGAAACTGCTAGATGCACCAAGTTCCTTATTAGTTGAGTGCTTGGGAACACCTTGTAGATAGACATGGCTTATCCAATTCATGTGCACGATATACATGCCTTGATTGGCCTATTGATGGATGGATAGGATGTATAATATGCCTTTTAGGGTACCAGTAAGCACAACAAGTCCAAGATTGAACCCATCCTATATGAGAAATATGGTACCAAGAGAGGAGGATGGGGTTCCATCATTACCCTTATAAACACTGACCAGGTTGGAACCCTCTATATTGAATGAAATTTATGTGGGATATGACAAGACTTACAAGGCCTCCAAAGTTTACATTCAATCCCTACAGAATATATTTGTATGTCAAGATGTCAAATTTGATTAGGATGGAAGGTCCCCTAAGACTCATGGGTCTCCAATAGATATTGATGAGGTACAGAGGCTTAATGCCCCAATATTGATACATAGATTCCAAATAAATCAGATACAGATAGCCAAATTCTAGCACAAGTATAGATACTATTTTTCCTTATAGTTCAGTCAAAGGACCCATATAGGTTACATAAAGAATACAAGAGGCATAAGAGAAAGTAGGAGAGCTCGAGTCTTTTTTTGGGGGCGGGGGGTTGTCATCCTCTTAATAAGTTTCCTAATTATGTTGCATTGATTCCTTTATTGTTTAGAGCATTCCAATTATGAGGACGTAGGAGGTGATTTGAATATTCACTTACATACACTAATTATGCAATTAAATACATTTAAGTTGCATAATACATTTACATCAATTCTCCAAATTGGATAAGCAATTGATTTGGAAAAATGTCCGCAGCCTGTTGAGAAATGCCCATAGCCAGTTTGAAAATGTCCATTGGACTAACAAAATGCATGCACCACCTTATAAAATTACTGCAAGCCTCAAACATATGCACGTAGGTCAAGACAAATGCCCACAAAAATGCACAAAAAGTTGAAAAATGTCTACAGGAAGCCATAACAATAGATGAAGTAAAATGCAGAAAGAAATTAGCTACAATATGATTGCAGAAATATACATTTGTGAGATATTACTTTTCATTGATTCTGAAGATATATGTGAGACAAATTAAATATATTGAGATGAACAGACCAACAAGGTTTCAAGGGGAGCAGTTAGTCTACATATTGATAGGGGGAGCAGTATGGTTAGATAAATATAAGGAAATAAAGTGAAGCAACATTGTGATGTTGTCATTGATGCATGCTTACCTTTTATGAGCTTACTAGATGATTGTTTATACATTCATTATGCGGGCATGTCCTTACATGTCACAGGAATATAGTCTTCATGTGTGGGTGCTTGTATACTTATGCGAGCATGTCCTTACATGTCAAGGTAATTTCAATGATCTGCTGGCATTTCAACACCTCTTGCAGGAATCTTTCCAACTCTATTTCATGCATTTTTGGGTTCAACAGGAATTTATCTATTACCCTATGGGCATGTTTAACTAGATGCGGGCATTTTATCTTAGTATTGCATGCATAATGCAATACTTGCGGGCATTATGTCCATTAAGTGTGAGCTTTAAATGTCTTCAAAATATTTTGCTAACTCAAAGTTATACTTGGAAGCAGGGTTGATAGGGGTAGAAATATGGTTAGATAAAGAAAAGGAAATAAAGTGAACCGGCTTTGTGCTGTTTTCATTGATGCATGCTTACCTTTTATGAATTTACTAGATGACTGTTGATACATTCATTATACAGGCATGTCCTTACATGTCATGGGCATATAGTCTTCATGTGTGGGTGCTTGCATACTTATGCGGGAATGTCCTTACATGTCACAGGCATTTCAAATAATCTGCTAGCATTTCAACACCTCTTGTGGGAATCTTTCCACCTCTATTTTAGGCATTTTGGGGTTCAGTGAGAATTTACCTATTACCCCATGGGCATGTTTAACTAGCTACGGGAATTTTATCTTCCTCTTGCATGCATAATGCAATAGTTGCAGGCATTATGTCCATTAAGTGTGGGATTTAAATGCTTTCAAATGATTTCACTAGCTTAGAGTTATATCTGTAAGCATGGTTGCTAGGGTTAGAAATATGCTTAGATAAAGAAATGGAAATAAAGTGAAGCAACATTGTGATGTTTTCATTGATGCATGCTTACCTTTTATGAATTTACTAGATGTTTGTTGATAAATTCATTATGAGGGCATGCCCTTACATGTCATGGGCATATAGCCTTCATGTGTGGGTGCTTGCATACTTATGCAAGCATGTCCTTACATGTGACGATAATTTCAATGATTTCCTGACATTTCAACATCTCCTACGGGCATATTTCCACCTCTATTTCAGGCATTTTGGGGTTCATAGAGCATTCATATATTACACCGTGGGCATGTTTAACTAGTTGCAGGAATTTTATCTTACTCTTGCATGCATAATGCAATACTTGTAGGCATTATGTCCATTAAGTGCATTCTTTAAATGTCTTCAAAAGATTTCGTTAACTCAGGGTTATACTTGGAAGCAGGGATGATAGGAAGTAGGTGAAGTATTTTTTGTATAAAACCATCCATCCTAATCAATCTGTGGAGGGAAGATAGGAGCAAACCTTGATTGTATCTATCAATAAAAACCTGACTGCAATTTATTGAGGCATATAGGAGCAACTCTCATATGTGCAAAGCATTATATCTTCTGCTATAAAATGAGTTACTGGATTAAATAAAAGCAATTGACTTACTGAAGACATCTCTATGGGAAAAAAATATACTTATACTAGATATACTACTGGTTTTTAACCACCTGGTCCTGAAGCTGCCTTAGCCTATGCTTTTCTTGATGCCTTAGTGACCTTCACCTTTGCTTATGGGTCTCAATCTCAATCTGGCAATTTACTCTATGTAGATTTTGGAGATGAAGGGGGTGGAAAACCTTGACGATAGAAAACCCCCAAAGCTGGGATACCATTAAAATTGAGCTGAATCCCAACGTCCTCCCATTAAAAATCGGCTTGTAGGAAGAACCCGTACTATAAAAATTGAGTGAAACAATAAATTGATCTATGCCTGGTGTAGCTTAAGGGTTTCGCCATGCTCACAAGCTATATTTCTAGTTGTGTCAAGGAAGGGGTTCACTGAACAAACAAGAGTTGCCTCCTCTGCAACCTTGGAACCTCCTCTGTGACCTCAGGCCTAGTTCGTGGGAGAGGTAAGTGAAAGATGTATATTTTCTTTGTCACGGCGGAGGGGAGATAACATGGATAGTTTTAAATGTTTGTTCTTTTTTTAATGTTTATTATTATTATTATTATTATTATTATTATTATTATGTTGATAATGAAATTATCATTGCCATCGTAGTCAGCAGGATTATCATGATCATTGTATTTATGGCCATCATTGTCATCATAGAGAACATCATCATCAATAGAACCTTTCTTGAAAAATATTTGTCATATGAGTGTAATATGGTGACCATCTCGAAGTTTGACACATACAAGATGCTTAATAAATACCATCTCATGGTTCTTATTTCCTATTCCATTGTCAAAGTCCATACTACAACATGAAAAACCAAAATAGTGGGTGAAGGTATGAAGGTATTGTGAACTAGGGTGGTTTATTTTTGTTTTTGGGAGCTATGAGTATGGTAGGGATTTATTTTCCGTTCCTGGGGAAAAATCCACTATCAAGAAGACTTTTAGCACATTTACAGGGAGCACAATATGAGTGTTGATGTTTTATCCAAGGAATCACTTTCTCTTGAGATGGGAAAACTCTCCTATATTGAGATGTTGGATGGAGAGTCTATTGGAAGCGATACCATCCTCTTCTTTTAATTTATGTTATTTAACATACTTGATGTGGCTTACTCTCCTTTCTTAGAAAATATTTAGGTTTTTTTGAGCCTTTGACTATGCTCTACTGACTGCTCCTTTTGATGAGTTTTTTCATGTCATATAAATTCCTTAGTTCGAGGGAATTTTCACTTTACCCCTAGGTGCTTCCTTGGATAAAACTTCAGGGCTCATTATGTGCTTCTTTGGACTACATGGAGTGTCTTTTTGGTGTTGGATTAAGACTTGATTTTGTACACCCTTCGATGATGGGTTGTAGGATACTTTTTTGACACAGACTGGGTACTTTGTATTGATAGAAGTATAAGATATAAGATACTTTTGAAATTATTAAAACCAATTGAAAATGTAATTTTGAAGTTATAGAAAGTGTTTGGTGTTTTTACCAGTTGGGATTCCACGATAAATATGTGTTTTTTGTATCTTATTGATTCGGTTTGTTAATTGTTATCTTAAAATTGGTTAAAATTGTGAAAAAGCTAACAATACTAATTCACCCCCGCCCTTTCAGTATTGTCCAATATTGTAGCATTTAAATAATTATGGTTAGTAATGTTTTTGTTTTCATTACTTTAATGATTATTAATGCATCCTTGTGTTTTATATAAGTATTGTGCTGATTAAAACAATTAATATACCTATATTTGTGCTTTTTACAATTTATATGTGAAATGTTTGTTCACTTTTGTTGCATAGCTTATTTTTTAATATGTGTGACATATTCCAAGGACTATGGTTATCCTCAAGGGGATGGCCGCCACTTGCTGAGTGACATCATGTTGACTTGATGTCCAAACTGTCTTGTCCCTTTTTCCATTTCATCATCCTTTGTCATCAACCTTTATATTCCTTTTTTTCAATGTCATCATCCTTTGTCATCAACATCCTTTTTCCTTTACTATTATACCTGTCATGAGAATCCCGAGCTTATAAAGTAGTTCACATAAATTTATTTCAGAAAATACCTACAAAGTAGCTTGCTTAGAGTGGTTAATGTTGACAGTGATGTTAAAACATAGAAAAAGAAAGGAAAAATGGTCATGGGTCCATACTATAGAATTATTAAGGAAAAATTTTCATGGGTCCATACATATTTGCAATTTTCCTTGTACTACTTCCTTATTCAATTCCATGTATACATGTGTAAAAGTAATGTGAAATAATTTAGAAGTTGCTTCTTTGAGATGAGTAGCCAAGGCCTGCATAGATATATTTTCCCCGTTCATGTTTTGATTTGGAAAGTACTTTCCAATGAGCTAGGTGAAACCTAACCTTGTCCTATTTTATGTGATACAAGTAGTCAAACCACAACCTCTAAAATTTATTTTGTATCCCTTTGGGACAATGAGAAAGTAATAACTAGTAAACATGAATTTCTTTGAGAACATCATTAAAAATAGTCATTCTGCTTCCACATGATATCCACATGTGATACTAGAAATGTATTTGTTGTTCAATCCTTCCTATCATCCAACCTCGATCCTTGATGCCATATCTAATGGGTTTGAGAACTAATCCAAGGTACTTCAGTCCATCATGAAGTTTAGCCTTCTAAAAAAGTAAAGATTTGTAGTGCACCTATGATTCCATGATCAAGCATACAATTGAAACAAATCAAGGACTTATGGAAATTCATCTCCATCCAAGTGGTTGTACAATATAGTTGAAGAATATCCTTATAAGCTCAGGCTTCCCATAACAACTTTACTTTAGCTGTACCTGTGAAGTGTTTAACTTTATCATTGAAATTCCCTTGACATCTTAGGACATGCCTGCATAATGAATGTATCAGCAACCATCTAGTAAATTCATAAAAGGTAAGCATGCATCAATGCCAACATCACAATGTTGCTTCATTTTATTTGCTTTTTTTTTATCTAACCATACTCCTCCCCCTCAATATGTAGACTAATTGCTCCAGATGAAACCTTGTTGGTTTTTTCATCTCAATATATTTAATTTGTCTCACATATATCTTCAGAATCGATGAAAAGTAATATCTCACAAATGTAGATTTATGCAAACATATTGTACCTAATTTCTTTCTGCATTTGACTTCATCTATTGCTATGGCTTCATGCGGGATTTTTTCAACCTTTTGTGCATTTTGCGAGCATTTGTTTGGATCTTCGTGCATATGTTTGACGCATGTGGGCATTTTATCAGTCCAACGGGAATTTACAAACTGCTTGTATGGAATTTCTCAATAGGTTGCAGACATTTTTCCAAATCAACTGCTTATCCAATTTGGAGAATTGATGTAAGTGTATTTTGCAACTTAAATGTGGGCATATTGAACTAGTTGCGGGAGCAGTTACAGGCTGCGGGAATTTTTACTCTCAATTGCGGGCATATTTGAAGCTTTAGGATATTATTGAGGCCTGGCTGGCATTTTTCTCCTCCACTTGCAGGCATATTACGGACCCTGCATGCATTTTAATGACATCTCCTTCACTCATGTAGGCATTTTTCTTCTGCATGCGCGCATTTTTCTAAAGATTTCCTACAATTATTGCATTATGCGTGCAAGACTAAGATAAAATGGCCATAGTAAATTAAACATGCCCACAGGGCAATTTTCAAACTTTTGTGCATTTTTGTGGGCATTTTCCTTCCATATGCGGGCATTCTTTACATTAGATGGGAGGATGAGCCAAAAATTGTACCTGTTCTATACTTTGCAAGACCTTTCCACATCAGTTTCTTTATGCATTCTTGCACCCTTGTGCTCACCTTAAGATCTCTCATTAGGTGCCATCCACCATATCGCTACCTTATATGACTTTTTTTGGATTATTTTGCTGTCATTTTTTATTGCGAGTTGGTCATACTGCTGCGTTGCTACTATTTTTTATTTGTGAGGGTTGGATGATATATTTTACGGTCTTTTCCAGTTATGGGTTCTCTCCTTTCATAGGTATGTTGGTCTAGTTGAGTCTCATGCAAGTAACCTAACGCTAAGATGTTGAAGTCTGTTTAGAATCATTTTTTCTAAGGATAAGGGAGCTCTGCCCTAACATCTTATGTTGATTTATCGCATGTTGAGTTTATAATTGGTTCAGATCTGATCTATCATGCTACTGTTATATATTTTTATATTTCATTAACAACTTCGATTTGATATAGATCACTATTGTTATTACTGTTATTGTTATAAGTACTTTAATGGTTATTATAACTCATTTTTTTTGGGACATGTTGGACATGAAGGATATTGAGGTATGGTTTTTCTATGCTAGACATGCTTGTCTCATTGTTTCAGCTTTGAGTTTGAATATTTGAGAAAAATAATTATAAAATACAAATGAGCTGAATATACCTGAGAGTTTGCACCTTTTCTCAAAATGAGATGAAATGTGCATTAAACATTTTTATGGATATTGTGTCTTTAGAGTGGCGCCTTATGCATTCTAGTGAAGTGAAAGACAGAGAAGGTCCTGCTCCTAGTATAGGACTAGGATGGGGTGCTACTGATGGTGGATTTTGCTCGAGGTAACTACTTTTGAATTTTCTCCTATTGAAGCCTTTGAGCCTGAACTTTTGGTGAATTTTCAAATATGGAGTGTGCCAATTATTTTTCACTTTTAGAAGGTTTAAGGTATTTTTTGTTGTTTAAAGTCTTTTTTAACACATAAATAGGTCATTACCGGGTCTCACTCCCTTTGGGAGCTTTTATTTTCTAATTTTTTAATTTTACTATGGGATGTGGTAAGGTAAGTTATGGTAAGTCAAAGGGTTGGATAAAATCCAGTTTTAATGTCTTGAAAATAATAAATTTATTTGGAACCAAAGTGAAACTTACTAAATGATGGTTTCTATATTTTTTGCTAGTATGTTCCATTTAACAGATTTTGTATTAACCCGGGGTTAAGAGTAATGTGCTTTGATCTAACTTTTACTTTTTCTTCTCAAAGGTTCAATTCTGTATTGTAGAAAGGATGTTTCCATGACATGCTTGCATTTATGTTTGTTTAACAAACATAAAGTACATATAGTAATAATAATAAGATTCAAATGGCACATTTATTTTTTCTAGGAAAAATCATTGTTTCTATTCGAGAAGATGAGAAATTACTTTCCTAATCTGTTGTTTCTCTTTCAAAGCATTAAAAAATCTCTTTATTGACTCCCTCCAAAAACAAACTCCTAATACATCTTCATCTTGATGTTTGTGTATTAAAAGAGCACGAAGATAACCCCTTAACTATATTGTCTTTAATCCTATACATTTCTATACAAGTACTATGTCTTTATTTCTGATAGAAAACAAAAAGATCAAAATTTAACTGGCATTATGGCCTGAAACTTTAGATGACTAAGAGAAATTGTCTTGAACAAGCTTGCTATTATTTTTGTCTGATATCCTATAGGTCTGAGGTTTATATTTAGATTCTGGAATGTACCTTGCATCTACTTAATCACCAGGATGAAGTCACTATAGAACTGTAACTGATTTACACTATTCTCTATGTCAAACTTGAGAAGAAGCATTAATGCCATTAGTTATGAAAAATTATTGGATCCTGTGCTATGGCCAATGACCAACCATCCATATTAATTGTGTGATTATTATTTAAAATAAAATACAACCTACATTGCTACTATCCCAAGGACCTTTCCTTTCTCCATAAAATAACCCCCATACCTGCTCTTTAAAGATGACCAAATTCTCCATTTGTCTCTCTTTTCTTGAATGGTTGGAAACCTGTAACGCTTAAGCTATTGCCATGGATCTGATTTGATAAGAACATTGGAATGAAGGTACTACAACTTTTTCCACAAATAGCGATGAGTTTATTGCTGGGTACAAGTCCCATATAGTTGGACATGGCACAACTTTCCATTCCTTGAGCTCTTTTTGTCTCATCCAACTTTTTAAACATTCTTCAACAGAGTTCCCAACCCATCTATTCTTCACTCTTATGAACTCAAGTGAAGGAGGTAATAGATACATTTGAGTTTATTTTTTTAACTCATAGATATAAAGAATTCAACACACATGTGGATTCTTTATCTAAAGAAACTCTAACCTTGCAGGAGCGTACCCTAGTTGTACATGAGTACAAGGAAAAACTCTCATTCCAGAATTGCAGAAGAGTCTGTATTAATGGTTTCATAGGAATCCTCGGTTGGATTGATATAACTATCAGATTGCTCTGTTAATTTCTTGAAAGTTTAATCCAAGATAAGCCTTTCTTTGTCTAGTGGTTCAACATGATGTTTGGACTATGGTCCCTTGCATAAGCCAAATGGATCATGATGTCCTAGTACATGAAATTAAAATTATTTACAAGGAAACTATTTCTGCATTTACAAGGGATAAACATGTCATATAAAAAATATTCAATTAGCATGATAAAAGAGCACATAAATACTGGTATACATAACTTCAATTTTATATTTCCCAACAATTATTAAACTTGAAAAAGGTTGTAGATGTTTTATATATTTAACACATTAGCATGGAGGCCAAAATTTATCAATGCCAAATAAGTTCCTTGTATTTTGGGAATGACTCTTCTAGTTGTTTGTGGCACAAGGTACCTGAAGCAGGATGTATCAATAACCCATCCCTGAAAAGAGCTGACAGATGGGGGTTGCAATATATTCATTATTGAAGGTACTGTAAAATTTCTCCCAGCTAAAATACAATACTGTATCAATGAGAAAATTTGGGGTCTAAATGGGCCTTATAAGAAAACGTGCCAAAATAAGTTTTTGTGAGTTGGAATTCAAGAACAAATAGAATTTCAATAAAATAAGTCAACCATAATGGTTGAATTGACATATTTGTCATTAAAAAAAACTACTTTTTTTGTTCGTATTTTCGACATATCTCATTGTGTTTTTACTCAAATTTCGATCGGGAGAGCTCGTTGGATGTAGAATTTGATTCCGCATCCAATGAGTACCCACACTGCATACTTTTGATGGACCCCACTACCCCAAAAACAAGAAATACCTGAAAAAACGTGATGATGACATCATCATCACGTTTTTTCAGGTATTTCTTGTTTTTGAGGTAGCAGGGTCCATCAAAAGTATGCAGTGTGGGTACTCGTTGGATGCGGAATCAAATTCTGCATCCAACGAGCTCTCCCGATCAAAATTTGAGTAAAAACACAAGGAGATATGTCGAAAATATGAACACAAAAAGTAGTTTTTTTCTTTCTTCCTCCAAAATTAATCAATATTATTTTATTATTTTAACTATTATTTTATTATTTTCCTTAGGAGGCCCATTTTAGACCCCAAAATTCCTCTAATGATACATGCTCTAAGTGGTTTTTCCATATAAATTACAATACTAGGATTTGAAAATAGCTATGATAAACCAAAAAATATAGTATATGTTTTTCCTTTGAGGATGCATGTGTGCCATTTTCTCATTTTTCTTCCTAATAATATTTCTCAAGACTTAAATAAATCCTATACTAATAAGTAACATGCTATGTGCTTGAAATATGTATGCTATCCTATACAG
>LPNX010829718.1:0-32192 GCA_001517045.1 Pseudotsuga menziesii | reverse complement strand
CATGTGAACACCCCTTCAGGTTATCAGAAGTGCAAGGCAAATAAGAAAACGGCGGGTGTGTTGAATGCATTGAACGGGACTCAAAATCAAAGGGTGAGATTGATCAGAGGTGGATTAATGGATCCAAACCATTTCGTATGAGTGGACATTCTCAACCAAATCCATGTTTCCAGATCGTGAAATGAGTTAAATGTCGAAAACATTCTATGGCCGAGATGAGATTTGAGTCAGATCTACGACCTTAATCAATTTCACAAGCTACACTTGTGTGGGTAAAGCCGCGAAAGAGGGGTAGCGGTCACGATGATCAACGACCACGATAAGAAAGGAAAGAAATCTATGGCCACAGTTTATTTGCAATGCGGACTAGCACAGATGAATACCAAGGTTTCTCATTGCGAAAGATAATGGGGCCCACTCAGATCTATGACTGCATGAAGGGTCGGTCATGATCGATGGTTGAGAACATGTCACAATCCAGAACTACTCGCAGTGTTCAGAGGAGAAAAGTTGGTGGCAGAAAGAATGGAACGTGGACAGCGGACGTGAAAGAGTCCTCGAATCGGATGGTTGAGAAGACTCCCAGGGTACAGGTTTCACATCTAGTGTAGAGACGATAGCAGAGGAGGTGTTCACGCATGTAATATGCCCCCATTGCAAATTGGTCGATTCCTCCGACACCATTCGGGATAAGCCTAAGGTGGAAGTCTTGTCTAGCAACACTAATTTCCTCGGTTCACAAGTGTGGCACATGGTTCACTTTGAAGGGAGCCATGAGAAAGATGGAGGTTTGATTCGTTGAGGCGACAATCTAAAACAGCTCGATGCCACCATCACGGTAATTGAAAGGGCAAGGAAGTTCAAATCCGCAGCCCTTGAAACCAGCTTGGCATCCACGCAGGAGTTTTTTGGAATCTCTGCCATATCAGATAATATGATTGAACATTAGAAGGATGAATCTCCATCCCGGCATCACACTTTTCGACCATCACAGCGATCGATATTCTAAGGGTATAGTTCTTTCTAGGCCATTTTGGATCGCCCTATATAACGCCATCTTCCTGAGATATTTGAGGCGTAGAAATGTGTAGATAATAAGAAGTATAGAGTCGAATTCCAAGGAGTGTCGAGTTCCTTCATAGACAACCATGTCTATGTGGTTCGAGAAGTTAGTTCTATAAGGGGTGCTCTTGGTAGGAAAACATAGATCTGTGTTTTGGTTATCCATACCAGAAAATTGCCAACCACCGGGGCACAGATGTTAAACACCAAGGGAGGTTCGCCCGCTTCTACACAACCCGGTATCTGGATGTGTGGTGCATGGGTTTTGACATCCCAGCAACATCCCTCTGACCCTGCCATTTGCAGTCACGACCTCCGAAGTCCCAGCTCACAGTGGTGGTAGAACTATTGGAGCAAATGCTTGTTCTGGGACTAGGTGAGTCTAGAGCCTTTGGCACCACCCCTAGGGTCTCCACTTGGTTGTTTGGTCATGGGTGAGGAGAGGGTCAAACGCACACCCGACTGCATGGCTCACAGGAGAACCCTCCTTGTAGGAGGAAGAAAATAGTACAAGGATGATAAGCTTCTTAAGTCACTTATCATCACCATGTGCATGACCATCCTTTTTTCGGCCTCCTCCTATAACAGTGTCACCGGATAAAGGATGGGTTGGGAAAATGATCGGGTGGTGGATTCAGGTCTTCTTGTCAGCCTTTGAGCGATGTGGTTTGTAAGAAGTAATCTGGTCAAAGAAACAGAAAGACATACCCGAAGCAGCCTAAGTAAACAATTGGTCGTCAGCATGCTGCATGGGAATCGCTCTCGCGAAGTGGAATGGAAGAAAGCCCTATGCTGTCAGTTTGCATTATCACACGTCGCGTCTCCATAATGTTTATTGTTTTTTTTGTAAAATGTGGTGATAGTTCCACTCCTTGCAATGTTAACGCATGATTGTGACTTGTAACAATTTTCTATTCATTAGTCTCAGCGTTAGAATAGTATAAATACACTCCCGATAGAGGGAGGAAGGAGTGAGTTGGTTGGATTGGGAAACTTCTAGGGCTAAGGCTCTCTGTTGTAAATAATATTTGATGCCCGTGTTATGAATAAAATTGTGGAGGAAGAGTTGTTTCTCATGGCAGAGATTCATGTGTCGTTGCTTCTCCCAATATGTATTTTCCTTTACGTGCAATGCCCTTCCTGTTCTCATTCCATTTTGTTGATTGCTTTCATGTCTGCAACTTAGTGTATACCAGTTAGGAATTCATACTTGCTATGCTATAGCTGTTGTTCAAGACATTTATCAATTGTTCTTCTAAAGTTGCGTGGAATTCATCTTGCTAGTGCTCCACGCGATGGGTTGTTCTCTCTCATCCTCCAACCGCCCGCTAAATATCTCCTGATTGGGAGATCAGCGACTATCTCGCCTCTGTTTGGAACCCCTTGCCATTCTTTTCCTTATACAATTGTTCCCTATGTAGGTTTTCAACTCCATTTCCAATGGTCCCTTGCCCTGATAATCCCACCATACATCTCACCTTGACACACTTTGTCCCATTCAGGATCTTGGCCCCCTGATTATCCTTGATTGAAAATCTTACACAGAGTAGACTCCGAAGACAAATGAGAGATCCCTCTCTGACTACACAGGGTTGGAGGTGTAGTCTAAAGTGGTTCTGTTGTTGCGCCGGAGCAGGCCCCTCCCCACTCGACCTTGGGGGAACAAAATCTTGATGCCAACAAACTGGCGCCATTGCTGGGGACGAAATTGAAGATCCTCCCTGGGAAGAATGACAAAGATTTCAGATCTAGTTGTTGATGGTGAATAATTGACCAGACATCAAGAAGGTTGAGCACTTTTCACCTAGTGACTTCACTCTTGAAGGATTCAGACTTTAGCGACCCTGTTGGTGGTGTGACCCAGAAATCAAATGACCGATGAAAGCTGGCAGACTCCGTCTGGAAAATGGACCCCTTATAAAGATTATAAATGCATGGTGGAAGGTCAAGATACTTGAGTCTGCGTTTCTTCCAGGATGCCTTGTCCTATCTTGTAAGTTTGCTCTTATCTTTTCCCAGATTTATCAAAATGGCTTTCTATGGTTTAGCTCATTCTAAACATAGCTATGAATATATTCTTATTTATCCTTCGTTACGAACCGAAAGCGTTGCGTCGTCTTGAACATCTTATTATGGCCTAGATTTTTATCCAAGGGCTCACGATGTCAAAGGACACCCCTGTGAAATTCATGAAACCTCAGATGATATCTTAGCTATTGTGCCGAACCTTGTCTCTCCCATTTCTCCAAGCCGATACAAACCACTACAACTAACCCCCATCCTCCATGATTTTCCCATGAGATATTACAAATACATCCCCAAGTTTCATAAAGAATCCCAAGACTTGACTGTTGAGAAACATTTACAAGCCTTTGAGCATTTCTCTAACCTTTTTGAGATAGAACATGATGATGTCTGCATGCGGGATTTCTCCCTATCCTTGCGAGGAGATGCCAAAGTATTGTTTAAACACTTGCAGCCTAAGTCCATCAACACTTGGGAAGATTTTTCTTGCACATTCTTAAATTTTTGGGGTAGGAGAAGGCCATTGGAGCAAATACTTTCAGAGTTTTATTCCCTGAGGAGGCATGAGGGTGAGGCCATATTTAGTTTTAACAGAATATTCGCAAGATTTTATTATAACACGCCTAAGGAAGTCCAACCTCTTGATAATTCTGCTAAGATCTATTATGTAGCCTCCTTTCCTCCTGACCTTTCCTCGCTTCTTTTGGAGAGAAAATAAACCACCCTGCAGTATATGTTTGCTAATTGTTTGGAGGTTGAGGAAAACCTTAAGATGTCTAAGAAATTGTTAGATCAGGGCAGTGGTGGTGAAATAAAAGATACATTCAAATTGGTTGGGCCCTACAAGCAGAATGGGAAAGTTTCTGTCCCGTCAAAACTCTCTCTTGGTATGCAGAAAGATGACTGGCCCGATGCAGGAGTAGGTAGTCCTGAAAAATTGTTCTCTGAAAATGGCGACCTGCACTGCCCTTAATTCACAAAGGATTATTTTAAGAAGGATTTTGGTACACCTGTGTATGATGAATATGAGGAAGAGTACCTAAAAAATATACCTGACAAGCTAGCTATTGAAACAAATCCTGTTGATGAAAGGAATCAAGATGCAATGCAAAATTAGAAGGCTGAAGCGGGAAAGGACGATAGGGGCACCAGAGGTGATATCCTACCCTTGTGTTATGCCTCTTTTGAATTAATACGACACATGATTAAGGCCTCCAAGCAAAAATAGAGAGAAACAGAGATGGTGTAGACCAGAAGCCTGTACAAGAAAGAAGATGATAAGAAGAAGCAGCCAAGCGATTCCTCTCCTGCTACTAATACATTGGGAATCTATAATGAAGTGTCCGTCTATGAAGATGGATGAAACAACCTCCAAATGAACATGTTTTCTAGTATTCCACCTTCAGAAGTGCCACCTCACACAGGAGGAATATGCCTACTCGATTCCACTGGAGAAGCAGGGGACCTCCCTCTTGAAGCACATCAAGCTCTTGTTACAGAAATTTTGAGAGGAAATCAGGATGTTTCATTGAAGAAAGATTCTATGGGTCCTCTTCTACAATATTCCAAGTGTCAACTTGATGAATCTCTAGAATAAGGAAGCTCCGGATGGCTTTCCCATGAGCAGGTGACAGAACATGCTGGAGGTTGCCGTGATTTCTATGAGCCCGTGGCCGAATACATGGAGGGTCTAGGTGAAGGCAATGATTGGTTACATCCATGCTTTGAAGATCAATTTGTTTATCATTTCCTTCTCCCATTATCTATTTCATTTCTATCCATCAAGCAAAATAAAAGAAAAAAACTATTAGGCAAGTTGCTTGATTGCCTTCATTGGAAGTCTGATTTCACTTAATCGGACTTATGCATAAAGTTAGGTAGAGTAGGTAGGAAAAAATAATCTCAGCAGTTATCGAGCATTTCCTTCATTACTGTTTTAGTTTGTTTTCATTTTCAATTACAAGCACAGGTTTACAGTCACCAGCATGATTTGCAAGAGTGGCACGAATTCGCTAAAGTAGTAACTCGGAGCAGAATGGATATGTCAAAGAAATATTGAAGACAGCCTAATGGTTTTGGCACTTGGTCTACGGGGGTTCTTTGCTACCTCATTGGAAGGATAGCATCCCCCGTGGAGCCAGTTGTTAACACTCCATTTTTTAATAGTTTATTTAAGGGCCTGATAGGAGCTCGATGAGGGTCCCACTTCCGCGAAATTCATGTGAACACCCCTTCAAGTTATCAAAAGTGCAAGGCAAAGAATAAAATAGCAGGTGTGCTGAAGGCATTGAACAGGACTCGAAATCAAATGCTGATATTGATCGGAGGTGGATCAATGGCTCCAAACCATTTCACACGAGCGAACATGCTCGACCAAAGCCATGTTTCCAGATCGCAAAATGAGTTAAAGGTCGGAAACATTCAACGGCTGAGATGAGATCTGAGTCAGATCTACGGCCTCAATAAATTTCGCAAGCTACACTTGTGTGGGTAAAGCCGCGATTTCAAATCACGAAAGAGGGGTAGCGGTCACGAAGATCAACGGCCACAATAAGAAAGGAAAGAAATCTACGGCCACGGTTTATTCAAGAAATGCAGACTAGCACAGATGAATACCAAGGTTTCTCATTGCAAAAGATAATGGGGCCCACTCAGATCTACGGTTGCATGAAGTGTCGGTCACGATTGGCGGTTGAGAACATGTCAGAGGAAAAAAGTTGGTGGCAGAAAGAATGGAACGTGGACAATAGATGTGAAAGAGTCCTCGAATCGGATGGTTGAGAAGACTCCCAGGGTACAGGTTTCACATCTAGTGTGGAGACGACAGTAGAGGAAGCGTTCACGTGTGTAATCTGCCCCCATTGTAGATTAGCTGATTCCTCCAATGCCATTCGAGATAATCCTAAGGTGGAAGTCTTGTCCGGTGATGCTAATTTCCTCGGTTCACAAGTGTGGCACGTGGTTCACTTTGAAGGGAGCCATGAGAAAGATGGAGGTTTGATTCGTTGAGGCGACAGAATTGGCATTTACATGAGGTCAAGGGAGGTGACAAACTAAAACAACCCGATGCCACCATCACAATAATTGAAAGGGCAAGAAAGGTCAAATCCACAACCCTTGAAACCATCTTGGCAGCCACGCGGGAATTGTTTGGAATCTCGCCCATATCGGATAATATGATTGAATGTCAAAATTACAGATCTCGATCCTGGCATCACACTTGCCGACCATCACAACGATTGATATTATAAGGGTATAGCTCTTTCTAGTCCGTTTCGGATCGCCCTATATAACACCATATTCCAGAGCTCTTTGAGGCGTAGAAATGTGAAAATGATAAGAAGTATAGATTCGAATTTTGAGAAGTGTCGATTTCCTTCAGAAACGACCATGGCTATGTGGTTCGATAAGTTAGTTCAACAAGGGGTGCTCTTGGTAAGCAAACATAGATCTGTGTTTTGGTTATCCATACCAGAAAATTGCCAACCACCAAGGCACAGATGTTAAACACCAAGGGAGGTTCACCCACTTCTACACAACTCAGTCTCTGGATGTGCAGCGCATGGGTTTTGACATCCAATCAACATCCCTTCGACCCTCCCAGTTGTAGTCACGACCTTCAAATTCCCAACTCACAGTGGTGATAGAACTGTTGGAATGAATGCTCATTCTGGGACCAGGCGGGTCTAGAGCCTTCAGCACCACCCCTAGGGTCTCCACTTGGTTGTTTGGTCGTGGGTGAGGAAAGGGTCAAACGCACACCCGGCTGCATGGCTCGTAGGAGAACCCTCCTCGTAGGAGGAAGAAAACAATGCAAGGATTATAAGCTTCTTAAGTCGCTTATCATCACCATGTGCATTACCACCCTTTTTTCGTCCTCCTCCTATAACAATGTCACCGGACAAAGGATGGGTCAAGAAAATGATCGGGCAGTGGACTCAGGTCTTCTTGTCATCCTTTGAGTGACGTGGTCTGTAATAAGCAAGCTAGTCAAAGAAACAAAAAGATATACCCGAAGCAGCCTAAGTAAACAATTGGCCATCAGCATGCCGCATGGGAATCGCTTTTGCGAAGTGGAATGGAAGAAAGCTCTATGCTGTCAGTCTATGTTATCACACATTGCGTCTCCATAATGTTTATTGTTTTATTTTTAAAACATGGCGATAGTTTCACTCCCTGTACTATTAACGCATGATTGTGATTTGTAACAATTTTCTATTCGGTAGTCTCAGCATTAGAATAGTATAAATACACTCCCAATAGAGGGAGGGAGGAGTGAGTTGGTTGGATTGGGAAACTTCTAGGGCTAAGGCTCTCTGTTGTAAATAAGAATTGATGCATGTGTTATGAATAAAATTTTGGAGGAAGAGTTTTTTCTCATGGCAAAGATCATGTGTCGTTGCTTCTCCCAATTTTTATTTTCCTTTACATGCAATGTGCTTCGTGTTCTCATTCCATTTTGTTGATTGCTTTCATGTCTGCAACTTAGTGTATAATAGTTGGGAATTCATACTTTCTATGCTCCGTCTGTCGTTCAAGACATTTATCAATTGTTATTCTAAAGTTGCGTGGAATTCATCTCACTGGTGCTCCACGCGATGGGCTATTCTCTCTCGTCCTCCAACTGCTCGCTAAATATCTCTTGATTGGGAGATCGGCGGCTATCTTGCCTCTGTTTGCAACCCCTTGCCATTATTTTCCTTATGCAAGTGTTCCCTATGCAGGTTTTCGACTCCATTGCCAATGGTCCCTTGCCCTGATAATCCCACCATACATCTCACCTTGACACACTTTGTCCCATTCAGGATCCTGGCCCCATGACTATCCTTGATTGAAAATCTTACACGGAGTAGACTCTGAAGACAAATGAGAGATCCCTCTTTGACTATGCAAGGCCAGAGGCACAGTCTAAAGCAGTTATGCTATTGCTCGGGAGTGGGCTCCTCCCCGCTCGACCTTGGGGGATAAAAAATCCCGGTGCCAACAATATATTTTTAAAATACATAGTAGCACTAGTACATATGGCTCAAAAGTTCCACGAATAAGTTAAAATGGTTATTTTTGTGGATAATTTGATAAATATTTTAAACAAAAATTCTTCTAGCCCCCGATCATCGTTGCTATTGTGACGTACATGAATGTTTGTCGCTATAGCTACATATTTTCGTCTCTATTGCAATGAAGACACACATTCGTCGCTCTAGCGATGGACCTATAAACATTTGTAAATCAACGGTCATCGTAGTAATGGTCATTGACTTTTTCTTATTGTTGAAATTTGTCTGTTGTGCATTTTCATTGTAACAGCCATGATCATTGATCTATAAATATATGTTCTTAAGACATATTTAATCAAATGTTTTACTATAGTTGCAACAATTTTTCTTCTTATTGTTTGATCTGTGAGTGCAAGACTCTGGTACTTGTTTAACACATCGAATTTTTGCGCGATCTTCTTTGTCTCCTTGATTAGTGAAATAATATTTTTCAAATGAGTAAATATACTGTCATCGAGATTTGTCTCTTAATCATTTTTTGATTAAAAAGAGATGAAGATGAACTAATTAGGGAAACAAGATCATTTCTTTTGAAATGTTTTATTTGTTTAGTTTCTTATTTAAAGATGGGTAAACTAGCATGTGGTAATATCCTATATGAAAAATTGTATAATAATTGGCATCACATTTTCTTGTGAGAAATCATGGTTCCTAACATGGGAGAACATAACTGTTGGGGGGGGGGGATTTAAATTGCATCACTAAATATTGAAAATATAGTGGTTGGTGGTAAGAATAGACCCCCATACTAACTTATTCCTTAATAATTTGGAAAGGAGGGGTATTTTTTGTGATATTTAACATGTCTAAGTAAAGTCAACTTGGATTTACTAATTATATTTGTGACTTTTCATGTCACGTCCTTGAATCTTCTATCTCCTTTAATATATATATATACTCTATTTAATTTAATTATACATTAATTGAGTTTGTTTCATTCTTATATGCTATTAGAATGTCAAATAAATATACTTGGGAAGAAAATAATAAGAGGTATGTTGAGTTTAAGGAAACATTGGAGGTGAAGGGCGATGGAAAGTGTTATTTCCCTTGCAATGATTATAGGGGTTTGTGAATGAGAAGAATTTCAAGAACAAGTGTTGAGAAACATTGTAAGGAGAAGGGGCATGCTAAAGGGGGGTTTGAATATTGTCCCTTGGTTCATTATATAATGTACTTCTTGTAATAATATTGTTCATGTATTCACAAAATGTTTTATCATTTAAAATTTATGTGTTTTATATTATACACTAATGTTATTACATTGCTTCTAATTATAAAGACAATGCCCCATAAATGTCGACCTCCAAAGAGATATTTGCCACATAATTATAGTATAAATTCTAATTTACAAGGTGATGAACATGGATATCATAATATTGAAGATGAATTTCTTAATGATCCTATGGATGAAGATGATGTTATTGATACAAATGACAAATATGAGATAAATAGATTGATCCAAGAAATTTTCTCCATTGGATGTGGACAACCTCCATGATAATCATGATGGTCCTCTACTCGAGAAGTCCCAAGAACCTCTTTATGAAGGCTCAACAAAAAATCTTCTATCTACTATATTGTTGTTGGTGAACTTGAAAGTTTTGAATGGTTTGTCAATCACTTGTTTCACACATCTCCTAAGGTATGTAATTTATTAATTGCATCTTCACATGGCATATTGAAAAGTTCACTATTTTCCTCTATTTTTAGTGTTGATTAATTCATAAATTAGGGATAATCAATATTTATGATGTATATTGTTTACATTTCATTTTTTTGTCAATGTTGCACATTGTCGGGTGAATTTCTATTACCAACATCAAATAATTTACCACCGACATGTCCGGAGGTATTCTTGATTTTGAAAGAAATTGGAATGGACTATTTAGCTATTGATGCATGTCCTAATGATCATATTATATATTATGGACAATATGCATCAAGAAAAAAAATTCCCACAATGTGAAATTAGTAGATATCGAACTAATTAAGTAACAAAAAAGGTGCCTTGCAAAGTTCTTTGTTATATTCCCATAATTCCACGTTTCCAACAACTATTCATATTCCCATAATTCCACGTTTCCAACAACTATTCAAGTGCCAAAGTATAGCACAATTTATGGATGACCACGCAATGAAAAAAAGTGAATATGGTGTTCTTCACATTTCTGCAGATGGTTCTTCATTGAAGAACATCAAAGAAAAATGGCCAATTTTTAAAGATGAACCTAGTAATGTTAGAATTTCATTGGAAGTTGATGGTTTCAATCCATTTGGAGAGCTTCGTTCTACTTACTCAATGTGGCATGTTTTCATCATAAACAATAACTTTCCTCCTTGGATGTCAATAAAGATAGAGCACACAATGTTGGAAATGATTATTCCATGTATTTTTTTTAAAGTAATTATATTATTTCATTTCTTTGTTTCATTACTGCATGAGAACACCTTTTATATATTGGGAAACATAACTAAATAGCATCGTATATTGTTGAATAAATTAGGTAAGTACCAAGTTAAAGATATGAATGTATATATTGAGCCTCTTATCGATGATATATTGAATTTATGGGCTGTCATCACTATGTATGACATCTCTAGACCGATAGGGTAGAAACAATGCCAGTTCCATGGAATACTTGCATGGACAATTCATGACGCTCTTGGGTTAACACATTTTTGTGGTATGTAATTTTCTGTTGCACTTTAAATTAATATGTTTTTAAGGTTAATATCATGCATTTTTATTTAAATTAATAATATTTTGATGCTTGTAACGTTAATACATATAACTTGCAGGTCTTCAAACAAAGGGAAATTTGCATGTCCAGTTTGTGGTCCTCGGATAAACTCTCGACGTTCAATAAGTCTAAGAAAGGAGGTGTTCAATGAGTACAGACACTTCTTCCCTAAGAACCATAGGTATCAAACTACCAAGAAAACAAATTTCAATGGTAAAGAAGAGAATGGGAAGAAACCACGAAGAATGACACCTCACTATGGAAGTTGGAATATAATAGACATCGTCATGGTATGCAAATTGTATATGTAGCATATAAATATGTAATATTATGAATTTAATATTTTTATTAAATTTTCTCTACCATGGGTGTCATGAATTATTATTAATGTTTTTTCGTTTATGTTTAATATTGATTTTCATGAAGGCATGAATGGGCTTCCACGAGGATTGAAGAGTTATCCCATAGAATTCAGTAGGTTGAATTGCTACGAGCACCTAAAAATAGCTCATTTGTTCGATACAATGCATATCAGGAAGAATGTAATAGAAATGATATGGAGAATCTTAGATGGAAGGACTCACAAAGATAAACTTGGAAAAAAATTGTAGTGACATTGTAGAAGCCAATCACACATTGCAAAGTGTAATTAATTCCAATTTCGGAGAGGAGTGCTGAAATATAATTAGTATTCCATGGTTATTGATAGAGAAACAAAGCAATGCTATAAAAGAGTTCATTCATAAAATAAGCTTTTCGACTGGGTTTTCATCGGACATACAAAATATCTTAACGAAAAATGGTGATTTTGGTGGTGTTAAAACTCATGACTCGCATACATTCATTAAGGTAATTATTTACCTATATAATTTCCATTTAGTACATATTTTTAGTAATTGTGGTCTCTTATTTTCAATTTAAATAAATAATGATCATTTTCTTTTTGTTACAGTACGTTCTACCTCTATCTCTCCCAGATAGGTTTGACGACAACATAAAACAAGTTATATATGATCTTGGTAAATACATGAGGTAAGTAACAATTTATATGCATGAAAATGTTTGTTCACTTTGTTGCATAGCTTATTGACATATTGAATTTTACATATTGGAACTTTATTATATATGCCTCAATCTTGTTGATCATTGTTATTTTCTTGCATCATTTGTAGGTGCTTTCATCTAAAGAAATCCATAAAGAAGATATTAGGTATTGGAAGAGAGAAATTCCTCGTCTAATGTGTGAAATGCAGAATTGTTTACCTCCAAGATTTTTCAATGCACAAGAACACTATCTCATACACCAAGTTGAGGAGATTGAATTGTGTGGATATGTACACACAAAATCAATGTGGATCATGGAAAGGCATTTGAATTCATTGAAGGTTGTTGTTAGAAAAAGAGCACATCCTGAGGGTTATATTGTGTAGGGCTATATGGTATATCAATCCATGGTATAAATTAGTCAGTATCTTCCAAATTTAGCAAAAAATATCAATCTTCCTCGCATTTGGCATGTCAACTCCATCAACCAATTTGAAGGGGAGGTCTTGTTGGGGAAAGGTAGAATAAGGAAAGTGAAAGGTAATTAGATGGTGTATATGTAATTTATTATAAAAATAATTTTTAAATTTCATATATATCTTACTCATGTAATTTTTATTATTCCATCAATATTGTAACATAAACTTAATTACCTTTAATGATAGCTAATTTACAATTCGTAATTGTTATTTTCCTGTATAGTTGGTCACATGTGGGATGCAGTACATTTATGCATTGCAAACAATCTTGATTGTATGGAGGAATGGATAGAACGATGTATAGAATTCTATGGTACCTTATCATGGGAAGGGGTGAGTAAATTGATTAAAGCAGTGCATTGTCGTCGAGAATAATATCCCGGTGAACTTACACAAAGGGAAATTGATTTAGCATGTGGTTTAAAAGATAAAAAAGGCAAGTATATTTTATACCCTGATCATTTTTTTCATTGTTTCCCATTATATAAATGTATTTATTTTTTTAATTTCTTCTTATATATTTATTTACTAAGTCAAGCATGATGTAGTTGATACACCACAATGCTATGTTGTACAATGGTCGTAAATTTTGCATCAAAAGGTTGGATGACAAGAAGAAAACATTTGATTATGGTATAACTGAAATTTTTCAAGTCACTAATGTTTCCTCTAGAAGTGACAAGCACCCAAAAGTATCTGAAAATAGGTACTATGGTTATTTGGAAGATATAATTGAGTGTGACTTTAATTCATTTGAAATAGTTATGTTCGAGGTCAAATGGTACAGGCTATGAATGAATGAATGTGATCCTAAAAGAACTGTTATTGAGCATGTCAATGGATTTATCATTATTAATACAAGGGCACTTGAACCGGGTATAGAGCCTTATGTTCTTCCAGGTCAATGTGAGCAGGTCTTTTACTCAGAAGTGCTAGGTAAAGCAGGTTGGTCATACATTGTTAGATATGATCCAAGAGGAAGACCGATCAAGTATAATCTAGTAGAGGAAGAAGACAACGTCGAAGAAGAAGGTGATGCAGATCAGAAGCAGTTGGTCGTCTTCGATGTTTCAGATGAAGAATATGATCAAGAATTTGATCATCCAAATGGTGTAGTAGATGATTTTGAACTCGGTGATGATATTGATGATGAATATATAACCCCGAAAATGACTTTGATGATGATGTTGATATGAGCTATCCTTTCAACGAAAGTCATTCTAGACCAGATGATGATAGAGATGAAGAAGTTGATGATGATGATATTGATGATGAATACATTAGAGGAAATTTGGGGTCTAAAATGGGCCTTATAAGAAAACAAGCCAACAATAAATTCTTGTGAGTTGGAATTCAAGAACCAATAGAATTTAAATAAAATGATTCAACCATAATGGTTGACTTGACATATTTGTCATTAAAAACCAACTTTTTTTGTTTGTATTTTCAACATATCTCCCAGTGTTTTTACTGAAATTTTGAGCGGGATAGGTCGTTGGATGAAAAATTAAATTCCACATCCAATGCGTACCCACACTGCATACTTTTGATGAACCACACTACCCCAAAAACAAGAAATACCTGAGAAAATATGATGATGATATCATCACCATGTTTTCTCAGGTATTTCTTATTTTTGGGGTGGTGGGGTCTATCAAAAGTATATAGTGTGGGTACTCTTTGGATGAAAAATTTAATTCCGCATCCAATGAGCCCTCCCGCTCAAAATTTGAATAAAAACACTGAGAGATATGTTGAAAATATGAACAACAAAGTAGTTTTTTTCTTTCTTCCTCCAAAATTAATAAATATTATTTTATTATTTTCCTTAGGAGGCCCATTTTACACCTCAAGTTTCCTCTACTGATAGAAATAGTCATTATCATGTTCATACTCGTTAGAATAATCATGACCATCATCATCTTCATCTTTATGATCATCAATGGTATCATAATCATCGTCATCATCACCATCATCATCTTCATCTTTAATATCATCAATGGTATCATTATCGTCATCATCATCTTCATCGTCTTCAATGGTGTCACCATCATAATCATCATCGCCATCATCAACATCCTAATAAAACTCATCCTCATCATCGTCAATGTTATAATCATCATCGTCATCAAAGCTATCATCATCATCATTGTCATCGTCATCATCACCATCTTCATCATGTTCATACTCATTAGAATAATTGCAGCCATCATCTTTATGATCATCAATGGTATCATAATCATCATTACCTTCATCTTTAATATCATCAATGGTATCATCATCAACATCATCATCATTGTCAACATCGACATCCTAATCAACCTCATCCTCATCCTAAGCCTCATCGTCGTCATTGTTATAATCATCATCGTCATCAATGGTATCATCATCATGTTCATCTCCATAATCACCATCATGTTCATACTTATTAGAATAATCACGACCATCATCATCTTAATCTTTATGATCATCAATGGTATCATAATCATCATCATCATCATCACCATCATCATCTTCATATTTAAGACCATCAATGGTATCATCATCATCATCATCATCACCATCTTCATCTTCATCATCGCCATCATCAGCATCCTAATCAACCTCATATAAATAATAAATATTAAATATAAAATAAAATTATATATAAATTATAAATATTAAAATAAATAAAATAATAAATATAAATAATACAATACATACATAAAATAAATAATAAATATAATATTAAATAAATAAATAAAACATTAAAAAAACAAAAAACAATTAAAACTATCCATCTTACCTTCCCCCTGTCACGACAACCAATTTTTACGTCTTTCACTTACCTCGCCTACGAATTACGTTCAAGGTTGCAGAGTAGTTTCCAAGGTTACAAAGGAGGTTTTTCAGTTACCTCACCCATGAAATAGGCCTAAGTTCACAGAGGAGGTTTGGTTTTTCACTTGCCTTACCCATGAACTAGGCCCGAGGTCAAAGATCAGGTTTTTCACTTACCTCACCCACAAACTAGGCCCGAGGTCGCAGAGGAGGTTCGAAGGTTACTAAGGAGGTTCCAAGGTTGCAAAGGAGGCATTTATTATTCGTTCAGTGAACCCCTAGTCTGGGTTCTTCTTACATGTCACTTTTTATTGGGTGGGCATCGGGCTTCAGCTCAATTTTAATAATATCCCAGCTTTGGGGGTTTTCTATATTCAAGGTTGTCCACCCCCTTCATATCCAAAAGATACGCAGAGGGACATTGGCAGATTGAGATCGAGACCCATAAGCATCAAGAAAAGCATACACTAAGGTAGCTTCCACTATATTATTTTCCCACAAATATGTCTTCGATAAGTCATCTGCTTTCATTTAATCCTTTAAACCATTTTCTAGTTAGGGTTTTATTGATAGATACAGGATTTCATTCCTGGACTGGGGAACCTTAGAGAGCCCTTGGTCAAGACTTGAAGGGTGTTGTATCTTGCATATCAGAGGCCACTCAAACTTGAGGACTGAGGGTTAGAATATCCCAAAATTTGTAGGGTCATTGTATTGACATACTCGAGACTAATATTTACAAAGGTTGTTAGATCATAGTAGGTGGCACAATCCTATCTAGAAGGCAAGTGATGAACTAAATTCCCTCCACCTTCCCTTCACCTTTGCTATGCTCAACTCAGGATTTCCTTCTATCATTAATGGATTTCCAATGTGATTTATATAAATTATTTGTTTAAAGAATAGATCCTTCTAAAATTCAACCGAGGTCTGAAGATCATTCACAATGCATGTGTAAGAGCCTCAACTCAATGGATTTTATCCCTGGGATTGTGTTCTTGATGTCTTCTTAGTATGTTCTATGTTTTTCCAAATCTCATCGGCTTTTCCATTACCTCATACCCATCCTTCGGCTTCGCCTTCTATAATAATAACAATTCATAATCCTTTTGAGAATAAAAGGATAAATAAAAATGAAAATAAAAAAGTAAATAACTATTTCTAGAGGAGTGTCTAGGAAGTTGCATATATAAGGAAATAAAAAACAACTCTACAGTGTACCAGACATCCAATGAATAAGTAGGCAGTTAAATAATTAGGCAGTTGTCTTAAACGAGGTAAAACAAAATTCTTTAAGCTAGATTTATCTCTTAGATCTACACAACTAAATATAAAAATGGTCTCAGGGTTGTCTTAAACGGGGTGACTAATCATGAATTTTCGAGGTCAAGAATAAGAATCAATGCTCTAAGGTCTTCACATATAACTAAAGCACTAGGATGTTACACAGAATGGGTAGGAGCAGGTAAATCTAAATTATAGGGGTGATACTTCTATATAGGTAATACTCACTAATACCGAAAGAATCCCGTAAGGAGGTCGTATATAACTAATTATGTGAGGTCATTATGTAAGGTAAGATTATTCTGCCATAAAAGGGTTGAGATTATTCTTCCATAAAAGGGTAAGTAAGGACAAAAATTCTTTGAAGATGAGTATCCCAGTTTGAATAACCCTGATAGAATTGGAATAGATGAAACCAGTTTGAATAACCCTGATATATCCTATTCCTTTACATGATGCAAAACGTATACCAAGGTCGTGAATCCTGTCATAGTTGTTTTTAACACCTATACATCCAAGATTGTGAGGAGACGAATGCATAGATGTGATTATATGTGAAACACCCTATAACTTGAATGCTTAATTTGAAGAGAAACTATCATGTGAATTAAAATAGTAAATATAATGGTCCTCTTCTCTTTGGATTGTAGTTGAGATGAAAGACCCTAGAAGGAGGAAATACCACCCGGTGTTAAGGGTTAAATACCCAATGATATCAAACTCGTTTCTAATATCTTATTAATACCCAACATTGTACAACTTGCATCACCTGGTTATGTATAGTGAACATATAAACTAGCACATGGTTCTTCATACATATCTAACTTGATCAACTTGAAATAGGAACTCTACCAAGCTTCATACTTTACTCAACCTTATAACCCGTCCTAATCTCTTCTACGTCACATAGGGACCTTATAATTTACATAGGGAACTTCTACTTGCTCTTGCTTTGAATACTTAACATAGGTAAAAAAAGGGTTGGTTGTTTTCCCTAATGAACATAGACTACTGGCATCAGGTTTTTCTACATACTTAACAAACACTACTTGACTTACTTGGTTCCTACTGAACACCTAGAAAAAAACATAACTTATTGTGTGATGCAATGACCCTTAGTTGTTGTACCTTGAACAACCATTTGATGTCATGTCAATTATCCTTTGGATACTTGAAAATGAATGTATCTATAGGCTATTTTGAATGTATCTATAGGCTATTTTGAATGTTCAAACATCACAAACTTTAGTGTTTGATGATCACTTCGTAGATCTGTAGCTGCATCCATATGCTTAGCGGTACTTGGATTCATTCAAGGTGCTCTCATGTCCATCTGCAATCAGCTATCATATCAATAAGTTGTCACAACCACGTCAGTGAGAAGTCCATAATCTGGTCACTTTGATCACTATCCAGTTAAGTTGTCAAAGCAAATCACTCCCTTTCACGTGTCATTTCAATTTTCTGTCAAATTAATGTGACGAAGGTCACTTCCTTGTGGTCTTTACTTGTCAACTACTCGGGATGTCATGTCATGATAGTTGAATTATCTTCAATGCTTTGGTATCCTTAGAATGTCTTAAGGGAAAACCCAAATCAGTCTGAGCTTATATTCATGCCAAAATATCTTCTTAAGATTCCAGGTTCCCAATATTGTCACTGTTAATGTAAGAATTCATTAGGCTATTCAAATTCTGAGCTTGATCAAGACTGATATATATTTTAGCAAGATTGAGTCTACCTTTTAAAAACAAATATTTGAGAGGATTTTAATGTTGGATCTCCACCTTTTATTCTCACAAAATTTACTACAATTTGTTCCACAACTTAACAGGTTAATGATGGCATATCATCATATCATGAATGTATTGATTACACTGTTGCAGTTGTTTAATGTTTAAGCATACACCCTTGCTAAAATTCTTTCATATGTAAAAATTTTTCCATGATATTCCCTCAATATGTCTTCAAACAATATTCAAAACTTCCACTAAACTTCTTTGTCCAGAATACTTCTAATCTACCATTGGGTTTACTATGTGCCTACACAACAATATGTAGTACTTAACTTGTCTCATAGATGGTCCCTTATCAATTATTCTTCAAGATTCTCCATATGTTCATCCAGATATGCTCTCAAATATTCATGTGATTTCCAAGAGTTTTCTTCATACAATGATAAAAATGTTGATAACCAGCTCTATATAAGTCATATAATCAACAACAAGTGTTTTTTAGGTCATTCTTGCTAATTATATCAAAATCTAGAAGAAGTCATTTAAAGAATGTTGTAGTTATCATAAGGGTAAACATGCATCAAGGACACCCCTTCAACCATCATCATATCACATGAGATTATTTTTTCTCCCCCTATCACCATGCCAGTGGTGATCATGGTTAAGTGTATCCTTAAACACCTTCAACATATTGTACACCTATAACCCAACATACTGTAAACACTGTGTTGGCATATTGTAAATACCATGCGGGCATATTGTAAACACTATGCAGGAATATTGTAAACACTTTGATATTTCAAGATGATATCATGCTTATTATATTGTTTCAGGGGGGTACTCACAACACACCTGCAGATTCTGGTGAAGTAAACGTGATTGTCATATTAACACTAATTTTTTTCTTCATTAATCACGTTTAATAGACATGGTTCAATTTCTAGTTTTCAATATGAAATTGTGTTGCTTCTTGTATTGTGGAAAGCTAGCCGTGGGAAATCCCCAGTGGTGTCCCATCAGGTAAATGTTAGCCTAATAGTGCCTAAACATGATTAAAGTAATTTTTTTTATTAAATGCATGTTAATTTTTTTTCACGTGAATTTTTGTAATGATAAAAATAAATTAACTACTTTTATTGATTGATGTTTGTAGAGAACAACACATCATGATGATGAGGTGGTCACTGAGGAAGATATATTTTATTCAACTAACCCAATGGGAACTATGAAGAAGGCTTTGAAAAAGTCCAATCAAGAACTTCTTGCACTGATAAAGATCAGACCCATGAATGAAGAAATCAAAGCAATAATTTCTGACTTGAGGCATAGAAAAGTACAATATGGGGTAAGTGGCATCTCCGAAATATTATATGAACTATGAGACATATATTCATTTATGTTATTTTAGTTCTCTATTTTTTATATGATCTAATCAAATAAATTTTTCTTTTTTGTAGGAATTTTTGGAGACAACACCTATGCATCAAGTATAATATGTATATGTCGGTATTGGTAGTGGCGATGGTTCAACACAATGTCATTCTACTGTACCAATGAGGATATTTGACTCTCTTGACCAGCAATTCCCTTTAGATGCTATGACCTCACCGAATGTTGGAGACCAGGAGGGGCCTTCACCCAACACTACTTCACAAGATGTTAGAGAGGAGAGTAGCATCGAATGTGAAAGTTGCTATCCTGGGGCAGTATGTGTGGTTAGCAAGGGATCATTGCCTATTTTATTCTTGGCGTACAAGGACTGTGTTCCAATCAAGATACCAAATATTTCATGTATTATTTAATTAATTCAGTTTTTTTTTCATGTAATTCAAAGCCACATACTTGAAATTATTTTTAATTTTTTTTTTCATGTAATTCAAAGCCAAATAAAGTATTTGCTCCTATGATTTTTATGTGGATGCACCCTTATTTCCCTATTCCTATTTATTTCCACAAGACATCATCCAATTTGTTTTTGGTGTACATCTGGTTACTACCTATATTGCATGGGTGTCCACCAAGGAGTTATGAATCTTTATGGGCATAAAATAAACCTATAGCAGCATTCTAGGCATTAATTTCTTAAATCTCAACATCCCAATGTGTGTGAAATAGCAACAACAACTCTGATTCCTCAAGTATGGGAAAACCTGGGTGTGAAAGAAACCTTAATTCTCCATGATTGTGTATCTAATCTGCAATGAAGAGTGTCATTTTTAAATCTGGGTTAATTACAGTTTCAAGGAGGACATCAGTTTCGAGGACAAAATTTAGTCTCTAATACTAGTTTCCTACCAACATCATTATAAGAGCCTAGAGGTATGCCTAGATTTGAAGTACAATATTTGCTACGAATTCTAGGGTAAAATAGCTAATCTCATACAGCTCACCAACCTCCATATGTTACCCACCAACATTGATTTTGATGCTTGTGTGGAACCTATATGGGCACTTATATAGACATACATGGAAGGCCTACACTATGTACACTTGTGAAATACTGGTGTCTCTCTTCTTTGGTGGTGCACCCCCTCTGAAATGTGGTCTCTCTCACCATTAGCTAGACTCAAACATCTCACCAACCTACTAGTATTTGGAACCACTGGTGAAACTGCTAGATGCAACATGTTCCCTATTAGTTGAGTGCATGTGAACAACTTGTGGTAGAAATCTACATTTGTGAGATACTACTTTTCATCAATTATGAAGATATTATATGTGAGAGAAATTAAATAGCTTGAGATGAACAGACCAACAAGGTTTGAGGGGGATCAATTAGTCTACATATTGATAGGGGAGAAGTATTGTTAGATAAAGAAAAGCAAATAAAGTGAAGCAACATTGTGATGTTGTCATTGATGCATGCTTACCTTTTATGAATTTACTATATGATTGTTGATACATTCATTATGCGGGCATGTCCTTATATGTCACAGGAATTTCCCACACTTGAGAGTAAAAATCCCCCCATCTAGTTAAAAATACATACATGGAAATAGAGAAATAAAAATTCCCACATGGAAATAGAGTAAAAATGCCCACAACTTGTAAAAATTCACGCAGCTAGTTAAATATGCCCACATTTAAGTTTCAGAATACACTTACATCAAATCTTCAATTTGGATAAGAAATTGATTTGGGAAAATGGCTGCAGCCTATTGAGAAATGCCCTACATCCAGTTTGTAAATGCCCGTTGGACTAATAAAAATCCTACGCTACCTTATAAAATTCCCATAGGTGTCAAACATATGCACACATGTCTATCCAAATGCCCGCGGAAATGCACAAAAGGTTGAAAAATGCCCACAGGAGTCCATAACAATAGATGAAGTAAAATGTGGGAAGAAATTAGGTACAATATGTTTTCAAAAGTCTATAGTTGTGAGATATTACTTTTCATCAATTATGAAGATATATGTGAGACAAATTAAATATCTTGAGATGAACAGACCTACAAGGTTTCAGGGGGAGAAGTATGGTTAGATAAAGAAAAGCAAATAAAGTGAAGCAGCATTGTGATGTTGTCATTGATGCATGCTTACCTTTTATGAATTTACTAGATGACTGTTGATACATTCATTATGCAGGCATGTCCTTAGATGTCACGGTAATTTCAATGATAAAGTTAAACACTTGACAGGTACATCTAAAGTAAAGTTGTTATGGGAATCCTGAGCTTATAAAGATATTCTTCAACTATATTGTAATACTACTCGGATGTAAATGAATTTCCATAAGTCCTTGATTTGTTTCAATTGTATGCTTGATCACGGCATCATAGGTGCACTTAAAATTCCCACAGATAGTTAAATATGCCCACATTTAAGTTGTAGAATAAATTTACATCAATTCTCCAAATTGGATAAGCAGTTAATTTGGAAAAATGTTCGCATCGTGTTGAGAAATTCCTGCAACCAGTTTGAAAATGCCCGTTGGAATGATAAAATTCCCATATAACCATATAAAATGCCCGCAAGCCTTAAAAAAATGCACGCAGGTCCATAAAAATGCCTACAAAAATGCACAAAAAGTTGAATATGGTTAGATAAAGAAAAGGAAGTAAAGTGAAGCAGCATTGTGATGTTTTCATTGATGCATGCTTACCTTTTATGAATTCACTAGATGATTGTTGATACATTCATTATGCGGGCATGTCCTTACATGTCATAGGAATATAGTCTTCATGTGTGGGTACTTGCATACTTATGCAGGCATGTCCTTACATGTCATGGGAATTTCAATGATCTGCTGGAATTTCAATGATTTTCCTACGGGCATTTTTCCACCTCTATTTCATGCATTTTGGGGTTCGACGGCCATTTATCTATTACCCTATGGGCTTGTTTAACTAATTGTCGGCATTTTATCTTAGTCTTGCATGCATAATGAAATACTTGCGGGAATTAAGTACATTAAGTGTGGGCTTTAAATGTCTTCAAAAGCTTTCACTAACTCATAGTTATACCTGGAAGCAGGGTTGACAGGGTAGCAATATTGTTAGATAAAGAAAAGGAAATAAAGTGAAGTAACATTGTGATGTTTTCATTGATGCATGCTTACCTTTTATGAATTTACTAGATGGCTATTGATACATTCATTATGCGTGCATGTCTTTACATGTCACGGGCAGTTGACTTACTGAATACATCTTTGTGGGGGAAAAATATACTTATACTGGATCTACTACTGGTTTTTAACCACCTAGTCCTGAAGCTGCCTTAGCCTATGCTTTTCCTGATGCCTTAGTGACCTTCACCTTTACTTATGGGTCTCAATCTCAATATGCCAATGTACCTCTATGTATATTTTGGAGATGAAGGGGGTGGACAACCTCGAGGATGGAAAACCCCCAAAGCTATGATACCATTAAAATTAAGTTGAAGCCCGATGCCCACCCAATAAAAAGAAACCTATAGGAAGAACTCGTACTGTAAAAACTAAGTCAAGCAATAAATTGATCTATTTATGGTGCAACTTAATGGTTTCTCCATGCTCACAAGCTAGCTTTCTGGTTGTGTCAAGGAAGAGGTTCGCTGAACGAACAATAGTTGCCTCCTCTGAAACCTTGGAACCTCCTCTATGACTTTGGGCCTAGTTCATGGGTGGGGTAACTGAAAACCTCCTCTGCAACCTTGGAAACTCCTTTGCGATCTTGGGCCTAGTTCGTGGGTGAGGTAAGTGAAATATGTAAAATTTTGTTATCGCGACAGGGGGAAGGTAAGATGTATATTTTTAATTGTTTGTTTTTTTTAATGTTTATTAATTATTGGTGTCACCGTAGTCATCAGGATTATCATGATAATTGTCTTTATGGCCATCATCGTCATCATAGAGAACATCATCATCAATAGACCCTTTCTTGAAAACGATTTTTCATATGAGAGTAATATGGTGACCATTTCGAAGTTTGACACATAGATGATGCTTAATAAATACCATCTCATGGTTCTTATTTCCTATGCCATTGTCAAAGGCCATACTACAACATGAAAAACCAAAATAGTGGGTGAACATATGAAGGTATTGTGAACTAGGGTGGTTTATTTTTGTTTTTGGGATCTGAGTATGAGAGGGATTTATTTTTTTGTTCTTGGGGATACATCCACTATGAAGAATAATTTCAACACATTTAAAGGGAGCACAATATGAGTGTTCATGTTTTATCCAAGGAATCACTTTCACTTGAGATGGGAAGTCTCTCCTATATTGATATGTTTTATGGAGAGTCTAATGGGAGAGATACCATCCTGTTCTTTTAAGTTATGTTATTCCACATAATTGTTGTGGCTTACTCATCTTTCTTAGAAAATATTCAAGTTTTTTTGAGCCTTTGACTATTTTCTACTAACTGCTCCTTTGGATGAGTTGTTTTCATGGCATATAAATTCCTTACTTCGGGGGTATTTTCACTTTACCCTCTAGGCGCTTCCTTGGATAAGCCTTCGGGGCTCATTATGTGCTCCTTTTGACTATGTGGAATGTCTTTTTGGTGTTTTATTGAGGCTTGATTTTGTACACCCTTTGATGATGGGTTGTAGGATACGCTTTTTGTTAGATTTTTATCATTCAAGCTAGCATTATGACCTTAGGATCTTTAACTGAGAGAATAACATGCACAGCAATAAAACACAAGAGACAAGAGACACAAAGAATTTTCCTCGGGGAAACCATAAAGGAGAAAACCCCACAACTTCCTCGAAGATAGAATCAGCACCAAAATTAAAACCCAAAAACATAAAGATGATCTCCCGACAGTAGTAGTCTCTCTCTTTTCCCAGCAACTTCTCCTCTCACTCATGTGCCCCAATGAGTGAGTGTGTGTGTGATAAATAGAGAGACTCACTCTCTTTGTATATTCTTTCATTCACTTGAAACCCACTCCAACATGTCGGCCTCACTTAACAATTACTTATTAGAGCTGACATCTCCAAGAGTGTCTAATAACCCTAGTGCCCCACAACTTGTGGGGACTTTTCCTCCTCCGACCAACAAGGAGGTTTATCCTTAACACAATGGTGGGGACTATTGCTCCGACTTACAATGAATCACCTAGGGTCAACTTCTATAGGATAGTCTAATAACCCTAGGTCCCCACAACTACGAGGAATTTAACCCTACGAGGACTTTAACCCTTGACCAATAAGAGGGTTACCCACAATGACTTGAAATGACTTGTTTATATTATAGAAAATTCCCAGAATAAACATTGGGGTATGACATGACTCAATTACATTACAAACAAATCCTGGAATAAACATCAGGGTACAATGGATGAATACATTATGAAGTTACAATTACATCAACACTCCCTCTTAACTAGGAAGGTATTCTCTCGACACAATTTATCAGCACAAGTCTTCTTATCTGTATCATCTGGATCACCATTGAGTTCTCATCATCTTCATCTGGATCTAGATCATCACTTGATCTGGATCATCATCACTGGATCTAGATCATTACTCGATCTGGATCATCATCACTGGATCTAGATCATCACTCAATCTGGATCATCATCACTCGATCTGTATCATCATCACTGGATCTGGATCATCACTTGATCTAGATCATCACTGCTGGATCATCGTCACGGGTGCTATCTCATGATTCTTCTCATCATAGGAAGTTCTACAAAGCCAACCCTTTTTCATGTTGGTTGTAGGCCTAGCCTCCATGTAGGTCTTCTTCAACGCTTATATCTGACCCTAAGTCAGAATGGCCCACCCAACACTTACATCTGATCATGTAGGAACCAATCGTATAGTCATATCAGAAAGGCACTCCCAACACTCACATCTAACCATGTGGGAACACCTCCCAAAACCCTGTTAGAAAGGCCCAGCACTCACATTCGTCAACCAATGTTGTAAAGGCTCAGCACTTACACTTGGCCATGCAAGGAACCAATCCTCCATGCCGAAAGGCTCTGCACTTACATATGACAACCAATGTCAGAAAGGCTCAACACTTATATTCGACCATGAAAGGAACCAATCCTTCATGCCGAAAGGGCTCTGCACTTACATCTAACAACCAATGTCAGAAGGGATCTGCACTCACATTTGATCATGTAGGAACCAATCCTACAGTCACATCAGAATGGCCCTCATTCCCAGACTGATCTTTCCTAGTAACTGACCAGGTGCCTCCATTCTCCCAGAGAATGGCATCAGCCCTTATATCTGATCAAGTGGTAACCAATCCCTCAATCACATCAGAATGGCCATGCACTCACATCTGATCATGTAAGACTACATCTTACAATTGTATCAGAAAGGACCTCAGTCCTAGACTGATTATTCCTGGTAACTGACCAGGCACCTCCATTCCAAGAATGGCAATAGCCCTTATATCTGATCATGTAGGAACCAATCCTATAGTCATATCAGAATGGCTCAGCACTCATATCTGACATGGAAGGAACCAATTCTCTCACCATGATAGAATGGCTCAGCCCTTACATATGACCATGGAAGGAACCAATCCTCTCACCAAGTCAGAATGGCTCACAGACTCATCACTTCCCCTTGGAAGGAACCTCGATCTGGAGAACACCAAGCTTCTCCCTGAAGTACTCAAACTTCACTTTGGCTACTGGCTTCATCAACACATTAGCTATTTGTTTGTCCATCGCAACATAGTGGAGATTCACTGCTCCTCTCTCCACCATATCCTTGATATAGTGATACTTGATCTCGATATGCTTTGACTTGTCATGGAACACCGAGTTCTTCGACAACTTCACACAACTTTGGTTGTCGCAATGTATACAAGTAGCATCCATCTGGAGATCAAATAAATCAGACAGTAGCTTCCTCATCCATACTGCCTCACAACTAGCTGAACAAGCTGTGACATACTCTGCTTCAGCTATACTCAGTGCCACACAAGATTGCTTCCTGCTAAACCAAGAGATCACACATGATCCCATACTAAAGCAACACCTTGAAGTGCACTGCCTACCCAATCTGAATCAACATAACCTTCCAGGTTAATATTTTGATTCACCTCATACTTGAGCCCATAATCAACTGTACCCCTCAGGTACCTTACTGCATGCTTTACAACCATCAGGTGAACATGTCTCAATGTGTTCACAACAAATCAAATATCTGGTCTCGTATTCGTCAGGTACATCAAGGAACAAATCATCTGACAATACATCGTGGCATCAACCGTCTCTGATGAAGCATCACTCAATAGCTTCATGTTCAATGCAATAGGTGTGGTCATGGCCTTGCAGTCCATCATTCTGAATTTCTTCAAGATCTCTACTGCATACTTCCCTTGTCCAAGGAATATTCTACCACACCTCCATGCCTAGAAAATAGTACATCAACACATAATAGGAGCATCATTGGTCTTCCGCCTTCAACCCTGAAGCAAAGGATGGAATCCACTTTACGCTTAGTAAAGCCTAGAGTCATCAGTAATCTATTCATCCTTTCATACCATGTTGAACCTCAAGATATTTTGTAGTCACTCCCTCTGAAGCAGAGCATCATTCTCCCTCTATCTTCCGTACTCTATGCACTGAAACATTCTGTACCGGAGTGACAAGTAGCTTCCTATGCTACTAATATTCTATGTATCCATCTAGTGTATAGACTTTCATATTCAACCTTGTAGCAAAGGTTAATATCTTCATCAAGCTCATCATCTATGTGTTTCAACTCCCACTGGCTGCAAATGTCTCTTCGTAGTCTATGCCTTCTTTTCGTGAGAAGCCTTGTGCTACGAATCTTTCCTTGTATCCCACGATGTTTCCATCTACTAAATGATGGAACTACGAAATTTCCTTCATGTATCGATATTGCATTCTGGACATCATTATTCTTGAACTGGTCTTCCCTTTCTTCTTGGTTACTTCTTCATAGCTTAAAAGTTCTGCATCAATGATGTCGCTGCATTCGTCATATTATTCTTCATCTTGAACTGTCGTCACTTGTTCTTCGGAACAAGTCTTGTTCTTCTTTTCTTGTAGGCAATTATGTATGCGATCTTTCCTACAAGTCAAATGCATTTGTATGGTTAGAAACATTTCATAAGGAATACTGGCAATTTCTTATGCATAAATATATGATTATGCAACTACTTTAGCCAATATAACATTCATCCATATCTCACGGAAACTTTTCTAGATGCCTTCCATCTCTACCAGGACAACATTGAGATTATGCACTAATCCAATATGTCAGCAAAGAGGTTTCATTCTAGATAAGTAGCAATGGAGAGTTGTATAGCACCATGAGCTACTTACCCATCACATGCATATTAGTAGTATACTATCATTAATGTAAACATTCTATCATGCATAATACATCAACTGAATATAAACAAATGCATAACAAAACAATATCATGAAATGACAATTGAATACTTATCTTTGTTTGTTTCGTGGGTAGACTCCTTCTTGAGACTTTAGCTTCATCATCTTCTTCATTCATCATAGCATCATTTCTTATCCAAATGCTAAGGTGGATAAGAGGTTCTTCAAGAGTTGAGTTCTTCATATTCCTCATCGCTTGAGAGATCTTCTTTGGATGGTGAGAGCTTGATCTTCAGTTGCTCCCATCTTCTTTTCTCTTATTATTAGTTGAGCTTCTTCTTGTGTGTGCTCTTCCCAGAGTCTATTGAAAGTAATCACTTCCTTCTAGCACACATTCTTTGAATGATTGAATCCCATGATCCTGGGAGGCCATTCAAGGTGGTTATCACCACTTCTGCATTCTTCACTTCTTCTTTTACCGCTTCAAGTTGTTCTTTGATTTGAGATACCTTTGTAAGGTATGACTGCATGGTCTCTGCATTCTGGATCTTCACATTCTTCAACTGTTTTCTCAGAGTCATATTTAAATTTATGTTCTTCCCTTGAAATATCTTGTTCAAGGAATCAAACATCTCTTCAGGTGTCTTTAGGGAAGACATTTGTGGTATAAGGTGATCCATGATTGAATTAAAAATGATCTTCTTGGCCTTGACCAAGTTCTTCTGGTGTAAGGATTTTAGCCTCATCTCCCTCTGGAACTGGAACCTCTCTACTCATGTAGGTGTCCAATTCATTTTATTTAGAGAGATAAAATACTTCCATACTTGGAAGTTGAAAATTCACCAAGATTATCATCAATCTGATGTGATAGATCACTTTGAAATGAGAATCTCAAATGCAAATAGCAAAAGATTAGATCTTACCGATTTGAGGTGTCCGTCCTGGTTCTGGAGCTGGCTGATCTAGGGTTTGTCAGAGAAACCATAATTTTCAAAACTTGGAATATTTCATATATAATTAGATAAAAATATAAATCTCTTCAAGTTGAGCTATCCAATTTACTCCTTTTCTAAAAACAATGGAGGGAAGCTCCCGGAACAGGAAGCCCTAGTTTTCCAATTTCTTCTGCAGAAATTCCTGTTACTGTTTCTATGGTATCTCCGAAATTACTACTCCTCTATATCTTAAACTTCATACTAAGGTATCCTCACATTTCAATGTTCCAACACCATAGGTTTCATTAGAATTGGTTTCACCAATTGGGACTTATGATCATTTTCCCAAGGTGACCTGTTATAGGACTGTTCAGAATAGCGAAGTTGTACGGACTTCCACGTGTCACTGTTTCATATTTTGGGTTTGAAACTCAGACCACAGAAATTAAATTCCATTCCCTTTCTGGAAAATCTTCAAAAATTTCATTTGGAACTTTGTATCCCACGATATATCAATTCTCCCCAGGTGTCATGTTTAGGGATGAATCCTGGAAGAGGCTGGAACCCTAACTTGGAGGGATCATATATTCTAGAATATAGTGAATCTGAGGCTGAATTTTGGATACAGTGTAAATCAAGATTTTATATTCGTCCTATGAATGTTTCAGCTCTTAAGCTTTCTCCAATCCTGATATATAGCGAATGTACCAAAACTTATCAATTTTAGTATTTAGGGTTTTTCCAACTCGGGGTCAAACTAGGGTTTGACTTTCCCGGAGTTTCACCCAACCAAAAATCTTGATCCAGGTCTCTAAACTTTGATTTTTATGAGGAGAGAAATCCTATTCTAGGCTCACTCAAAAATTCCTCTTCTGTAAGAAGCCCTAATTTCTCACACCAAAACTGAAAATGCTCCAAATCGAATTCTGCTTCAACAGAAAGATGCGCCCTTCAATGGAGAGTCAGCGTAGCATACTTTTGTTGATGGATTGTGGAGAGAGACCCAAAATGTAAGAAGCCCTAGCTTCTGCAGCTGCATAATGTCTTCTTCTCAGGTTAGCTCTGATACCATGTTAGATTTTTATCATTCAAGCTAGCATTATGATCTTAGGATCTTTAACTAAGAGAATGACATGCATAGCAATAAAACACAAGAGACAAGAGACAAAAATAATTTTCCTCTGGGAAACCATAAAGGAGAAAACCCTACAACTTTCTCAGAGATAGAATCAGAACCAAAAGTAAAACCCGAAAACATAAAGATGATCTCCCGACAACAATAGTCTCTCTCTTGTCCCGGCAACTTCTCCTCTTACTCATGTGCCCCAATGAGTGAGTGTGTGTGTGATAAATAGAGAGACTCACTCTCTATTTATATTCTTTCATTCACTTGAAACCCACTCCAACATGTTGGCCTCACTTAACAATTACTTACTAGAACGAAAATCTCTAGGAGTGTCTAATAACACTAGTGCCCCACAACTTGTGGGGACTTTGCCTCCTCCGTATTAATTATTGCACATGATCTAGGAACTAAGAATCAATCTCATGAAAGAATAATCAACAAATACTCATTAAATGGTATTAATCGAAACCAGAATTGGTTTCCTCTCTATATATTTAATAAACAATGAATGGTTACAATACCAATGTCAAGCAATAGCTTAACTCCATGAAGAATTCAAATACCTAAGGAGACAATTCGAATTCAGTGAGTGAGTCTAGCTTAACTGACTCTCAACCATTGGTTCACACTCAGCTAACCAATTGACCAAAACCCTAATTGACTCACCAAAACCTAACTGAAGTCGGAGTGCAATAAATGATCGAATCTCAACTGAAGGAGATCAAACACATGTCATAGCAAGCCAACCATCAAGTGCTAGTGCTCCATGACTTCAATGAACCCCCATGAGGTTAACTGAAGCTAAACTGACCATCAGAAGTTGGTGGAGGTGCCTTGTTGACTCCAAATCATTAAATAATAATAAATAATCATTAAATAATATATTTAATGACAAGAGGCACCTTAACTGACTGGTTGAACTGATTGTAACCACCAGTTAGCAATTAGGTTCATTAATGTCACTCAGATCACCCCTGGAGTGCTCCAGTTAGCCTCCTTGACTGTAGGAGAAGGATAAGTTAGCCTCCTTGACTGTAGGTAGGCGTGGGTGTGACTGGATGATGGAAATTAATGCTCCACTATTGTTAATTAATGTCAATTATACTTAGGATAGTGGTTTAACTAGGCCAATTTGACCAAAAGAGTGTGTATGATGGTAAATGTCTCCAACACCCCCCCTTAATCTATACTCAGGAAGAGTTAGAAAACATAGATGCATAAAATGCTAGGGCCCTAGCAACTAAGGCCATAGGTCACCCTGTACGATGTTGAAACTGAAACAATGCTCAAAACAAACTAAATGAGGAAAAGAGGGAAAACCCAGTGGGAAAAACCACCCCTCAAGCTGAACACTGAAAGTAGTCTGGATCACGCTGATGAACTCACCCCCAACAGTGAACGGAGGTAAGTGAACTTATTTTCTGAAAATCTCTTGGTGAAGATGTCTGAGATCTGCTCATCAGTCAGGTAGTATTGCAGAATGATGGTTTTGTCATGCACTAGCTCCCTAATGTAGTGCATGTGAATCTCTACATGCTTGGTCCTCTACTTAGTAACTGGATCTTTGGATATCTTAATAGCACTCTGGTTGTCACAAAAGAGGACAGTGGACAAAGTACTACCAAGATCAAACTTTGAAATAATGCCTTGCAACCAAACTACTTGGATGCAAGCATTCACCACTTCTCGATACTCAGCCTCTGCTGAAGATAGTGCCATGGCAGCCTGCTTTTTGCTTGACCAGAAAATAGGGCCACCACCAAACATGAATACATATCTGGAAGTTGACTTTTGATCAATAGAATCACCCGCCCAATCGAAATCTGTGTATCCAACCAGCTCTAGCTTAGAGTCTACAGCATAGTGAATGCCATAGGTCCTGGTTCCCTGAATGTACTGGAGGATCCTCTTGGCCGCCTTCCAATGAATATCATGAGGCTGCTGCATGTATCTTGATACAGCATTCACAGCATAACAAATATCATGCCTAGAATGTGTCAAGTACAACAAGCTACTGTTAACACCCAAAAAGGGTTCAATACCTCATCTACCCCATCACATGGCTCATTTGTCCATTTTCATACCATATTTCCATCAAAAACCCATAAAACCA
>LPNX010829701.1:36345-79675 GCA_001517045.1 Pseudotsuga menziesii | reverse complement strand
TGGAAATCAACTAGGATGGATCAGTTCTCTATAAAGGACACTCTTTTCACCTTGTGCATATAGCTTCATTCTTGTAATACAAGCTCAGTCATTTCTGAGAAAGTACTTGTATCGTACTCTTGTTCTTTTGGAGTCTTTTCTGTTGCATTTTTCATCTTGTTCCATTTGAGTCAATTGGTATAGATGTTGAAACCTGTTTGGGATTGGGCATATTACGCTTCCTCTTTGAGGCAATTACAAAATTAGTAATTTTATATGAGCATGAGTTATGGGGCCACATACACCTATAAATAAAAGGAATCATATAGACAGGGTTTAGAAACACTTGTTGACATGCTTTCTTAGAGTAAAAATAAGCAGCTGGTATGAGATACTTTTGGTAGTGTTACACCTTGTTACCCCTTGATCAGAAGGTGTGACATGTTGATCAGTTGTGGTCTGTGATCATATAATATACATTGTTCTTGATATGAGATATGTGACGTTCCATAGATCATTGGTGAGAGATCCTTTCAGCACTCTCAGATGGTTCATGTTCCTTGGATGTACCTAGTAGAGATGTTGTTCGATGCACTAGTGACGTGATATTTCTTGCCCTCATTGACACTTCGGATGTTTCCTTATGTTGATTTGACCATAGTATGTTTCTTTTATGCTTGGTTAATGGCTCATAACCAATGTTATCAGAACCCAACCAATTTTGAAAAAACCCACCGGTTGGACCGGTTTAAAAGCTTCACCAAGTCAAATCTTGCACTCAAACCGTTTTTGGCAGGTTCCATACAAAATTGGTTGGTTTCACAGTTGAACTGGTCAGTTTTGTACAAAACCCCCCGGTTTTCTCCAAACCGGCCAGTTCCATACAAAACTAATCGGTTCTGTACAAAAAATGCCAAGGACCCCCAAAAACAGTTAATTTCAAATTATTTCAATAAAATAAAAAATAGGGTCCTTGTGTGATCTAATGTTATAGAAGAGGCTCCCACTCTCCATATCAAGCACATTTAATTATGGATAAACTTGGGCTCTCTTCCACAACAAGAGGATGTGAACATTGATGTTGCAGTTAGACAAGTGCCTTTAGGCCTAAGGGAGTCAAGCTATGCTCATGTTGAGGATGTAGATGATGACTCTGAGTTTGAGCATGAGGACTCAGATAATTCTGATATATGATTAGAATCATTAGACTATAGATTCTAGAGTCTAGATTACAGTCATATGCTTATATTTTGACTTTAGAGGCCATTTATAACCTCTTTGAGTCTTTGTTGATGTACTTTTCTATAGATATGTATTTGTAGTCGATGATATTTTTGTTTTATACACTCTTACTTTCTATATACATGAGAAACTTTGCATATTTGTGTATGATGGTTTGAATTCACATGGATGCACATGGATATATATATGTATTTTTTGAAAATATGAATGTTTTATGTATTTTTGCTCAACCGGTTTTTTTATTCGGTTTGTTTTCTGGCTTTTTTTCGGTTCTGGTCTGGTTCTGGTTCCTAGGGTCGGCCAATTCAGCTAGCGGTTTGGTTCTAATAACATTGCTCGTAACACATACAATTGGTAGTAATTTCTTAGGCTTACCATGGTGTTGTCATAATTCTGCCTTAGATAAGTGTGTCATTCCAAAGGGTGAGTTAGACTCTAGTGAACTAAGAAGGTAATTCATCCATTTCATGACATTATGCCTAGCCATTTCATCCATCCCCCTTATTTTACCCTTTTTAAGTGATTTATCATTTGTAATCTTTCAAGATCTCATAACTATTACCATGTCTGAATGCCTAAAAAAGTTAAAAGAGTCTAGTACTCTAAGGTTGATGGTGCTAAAGTTAAATTGGAAAAAGAGTCTAGTATTTAGGTTTCTTATTTTCAATTAAGGGCACCATGTTGTCAGCCAATGAACCCCCTGATCTGTGTTGTGCCAACAACCTGTTTTAAATATACTCTCTTCTGAATTTTTGATTCCAAATAAGGATTATGCATATTCCCTAATTGCAATGGAGTAGGAAATAGTGCAATGTTAGTGCAGAATCTCACTGAAGACAGGTCCAATTAACTTTGGATAAGCACAACACGTTTAATATTGCTTCCGTGTAATTGTACAATTTTCACAGGAGAATTCTAAAACAACTAAATTCCTAGACACAAAAACAAATTCTTCAAGTGGAACTGAGCAACAGATAATTAAATATGTGTCAGTTTACATATCTAAACATATCCCTCTCCCTATCCTCATTTATATGTCAAAATATGTGTCAGTTTCAAATCCTTTTCATACATGCCTATCGTGGATTGATGGTAAGAATTTCTCCACATAAATGGTTGAAGCTACGCCAGTATCACAAGTTTTTAGGCTTTTGCCACAAATTTAAATGAAGTTAGTTTTCAACATAGTTCTAAGTTGCAAAGTCCATTATTAATGGCAGTTTGTCATGTTTTATAATTTAAGGAAACATTCACACCTATGTTGTTACAAAGACAAGAAGACAAACATGCAATGCTCAAACATTGCATATTGAATGGTGATAATCATTAGTTACAACCAGTAGTTAAGAACATGGATTTACAGAAGTACAATGACATGAACCTGAGTTGGTTCACAAGGTTTTTTTGGCTTAGCAATACCCTATGTAGAACTCAATACACAAGGTAGAGCAAAACCCAGTTTAATAAAACTCTATAACGAGAGATACAAGGATTAGGTGATTTGTCATATGTGCAAAAAGAGCAGATGTTTCATCTTACAAATCAGGTTTCTGCTAAGGATATCAGCTTGTAGATGTCCCTGATCACCCTGGTATGGACGAATATGCTATTTTCCCTAGGTTTTTCATAAAAAACTTGGTGAAGTAGAATATGCGGTGAATGTTTATATGTAAATGTGATTACTAGACTACCCTGCCAGCAAAATATCAATCTTGACTGCTTACAATGGTCAAAGGCACTTGATTCCCAATATGATCAAACAAAGGCATGCCTAATCCTCTCATTAGATCTTTGAGCAAGGTGACGACTGTTGACAGGTTTCAAGGTCAACAAAATGACTAATGTATCACTCTCTCTAGTCTGAACCAGATTTGTAGGCCACCTTCAAGATGTTAGTAACTTAGTAGACTTGTTTCCATGTCCCAAGCTGGTTTGGGATTGTATGTATTATGGAATTTCTCTTTGTTTAAACAATGAGATAAACTACAACCCACTTTTCAAACTGATACTCCAACACCATGATAAGCTCACTCTTGAATTTGGATAAAACAACTTGATCCACAGGGCATCTTTGTTGAGGGCACTGGTAGGATTCATCTTGTGAGTGGACTAGAGATGGAGCACATTACATTGAGCAAATTTTTATCAACTTTACCAGGGACAAACAATAGAGAGACAAGTAATTATTCATTATCCTAATCAACAAATACAGGGATACAATTTAAGGCTGTCAGGAGAGGAATTTACAAACATGTCAAAACCATGCCCTCGTGAAAAATATGCACAGTTAGAGCTCAAAGATGAAAAGGCATTAAAGCATTATGAAGAAAATCTCAATCATGGTGAGTTTGTAGAAAAGGGCGCCTTAAAAAGGATTAAAAGGAACGAGTTGAGGGTGTAGCTAGGTGGAACTTACAGTTCATTGCACAAAGTAGAAGTGACACCCAGAACAAAACATAGTTAACTAAAAGTTGGCTTCAATGTTATTTTTAGACTCGTGCAAGCAGGAGGGAAACAACAGTCACATGGGATAAGGATGCATGCATCACTTGGTTTTTAGCTTATCTATCATTCATGCAAGGAGGCACAACTAAGGAAATACCTCTATTCTATTTTGGAACAACAGTTAGACTGATGACTTTCAGCTCTCCCTCCTAATATAAAATAGAACACCCTCTTATAATACAACAATAATGTAAAATATGACGCACAACGTAGAATGCTCCTCACTCCAATATCCATGTGAGACAAAAGTTAGCTTTGCAAAAAATGTGAAAGCAAGGTAGTATGTTTGTGACCACCTGACTTGGCAATGCACATTGCAATGTTTCATGGTACAACTTTGAGGCTTTGAGCTCATGGAGAAGGAATTGAGTGTGATGGCTTAATTTTCTCTTTGAAATAAGTAATCTATAAAAGAAAACATGGGGCTAGTGTTGACTAAAGAGATCACCTATATAGAAATCATGAATGGTTATGGAAGGTTTGAGCCCATGGACCCTAATGAAGTAACCCAAAGTGTAGTTGGGACATTTTTCCTTTGTTTTATTTATTTATAGTGGTGTCCCCTAGCCATTGGAAGGCCATACAAAGGAACCAACTTTCAAATGAACCACTCACTCGGAACCAAACTAGCTCTTCATTCATTCAGAAAGGAAGCATGCCCATTCATAACAAAAAAAATACAACTAAATGTAAGATTAAATTCACATAAATATAAATTTGAGCCTTGGATTGGATTTTATGGTGAGATTTAACTTGCATAAAAGAGTCATTCAAGGACACATGGAGAATTGGTCTCAAGACCTAGATCTAAAACTGAGCAACATAATTGAGCTATGAAATTTCCAATGGATGTGTATAGGCATCATAGACTTGATTTGGTCATTGATGAATGATGCTCCATCACAATATCAACGATTAGAGCACCTGGAGGATAATCCATTAAAGCCTCTCCCGATGCATCTATAAAACATTGTTGTTGATCCTATCATCAAGCTCCCATTTTTTTTACTTTTGGATGCACATTAATCTTTAGGCTTCATATTTCCTTTGACGCCCTTTATATATCTATCCCACATTGATTGTGGGAATGTCTAAACTTTTGTTTACATACATATATCAACACATTGTGCACATTATATACCATAGTGGCCATGAGATGAACTCTTTCAACACTAGATTTGGTTATGAGTTGTGGTTGGATATGGTGGACTTGCAAAGACAATAAATGTAAAGATTGGGCTCAGCCAAGCCCTAATCTTTTACAATTTATTTTTACAAGAAACCATATATATAACAACTGGAGGCACTAAGGACTAGAGTGGAATAGTATAGTCCCCATATAAAAGTCCCATATCTAGAGGTATTGTGGTATTAGTATCTTGATTAGGTGTCCTTTCACATTGTAACCTTAAAGGGCATGTGAATGATGTAAGTCCAAAATCCTATCCACACTACATTTTTTTTGAATTGGATCCCTGACCCATTATTGTTATTTTCTTAGTAGAGTGAGTTTGATTTTTGTTGAGCATTTAGAGATTTCCCATCATATTATTCAACCATCCTCACCATGAATCTAGGGCTCTAAGTTCCAATATTTCTTTAATCACCGAGGATTGATCCTCACAACTAAGATACAAAACTTTATCTCAAACTAAAATACAGAGCGGTTGAGGAATTCATCTCGTATAGTCATAGTGGATAGTGGTGGGAGATGATATGAAACTAGATAATATGTAAGGTTGTAGGTTGTAGAGTGTACATTATTATGAGAAAGGATCACTACTCTTTATCAACATAAATCTTATCCAATATTTTCTTAAACTCTATAAATTCTTCACTAATTGACAAACAATTTTTAACACATATTGACCCTGGAAAATCTACTTCAAGAAAAATATAACGATGGATTGGCTTTGACTACGTTTTAATGATTATTTTAAAAGAGGAGGATTATATATTACAACAACTCCAGTGAGTATAGAATATTGTGTAAGTGAATCTAGTTTCTATAACATTTTTTTCCTCTATCTTGGGTTGCAATCTTCATTCGGAATGAGAATTGGCTAGACTCCAAACCTGTTTAATTCTACTAGTTTTAGTTCCAAGCGTTATCATTACCATGACAATGAGAAGGATAAGGATGATGACAATAATGATGATGCCATGATGATGACAATGACAATCATCATCAAAACAATGATACTAACAATGATGAATATTGGTGAGATACGGATGGATCCACACACATCCACTGTGAAGGGTATAATTGCCAACATGTCAAATTTTAATGTGATGGTTTTGGTCATTCATTTTGGTGGTAGGAGTTTAGGTTGGACTTGCAAAGTATTATGTTGAGGTTTCTACCTTGTATACCATTGCAGTGAGACCAAAACAAAACCATGAATTCAATGAGATTTTTTTTGCACCCTATTTCAAAGAGCTAACACACATAAGCTTTTCATAATGGTGTAATGAGCTAACACACATAAGCTTTCACTCGTAGTGCCATGTTAGAAGGAAAGATAACTCTAGCTATATTTCTATCATGGTTTAATGTATTTGATGACAATGTGGCAGTGTTAGATGGAAAGCTACCTTATGAAATCTAACACACATTAGCTTTTACTCATCGTGCAATGTTTTAAGAACAAAAGATATCTTCAGGTAGATTTTAATAATGGTGCTTTATGATTGATGATAATGTCGTCGTGCTAGATGGAAAACTACACTATGAAAGCTTACACACATTAGATTTCATTCACCGCGCAATGATTTAAGGATGAAAGATAACTTCAGCTAGATTTCCAACACGGCTCAATATGATTGATGACAATGTGGTTGTTTACATGGAAAACTACCTTATGAAAACTAACTCATCGTGCCATGTTGTTAAAATGAAAGCTAACTCCAGCTAGATTTATATCATGGTGTAATGAGCTAACACATATAAGATTTCTCTTATAGTGCCGTGTTGTTAGAATGAAAGCTAACTCCAGCTAGATTTCCATCATGTTGTAATGTATTTGATGACAATGTGACCGTGTTAGATGGAAAACTACCTTATGAAGGCTAACAAACATTAGCTTTACTCACCGTGTAATGTCTTAAGAAAGAAACTTAACTCTAGCTAGATCTCCATCATGGTGCATTGTGATTGATGACAATGTGGTTGTGCTAGATCGAAAACTAAATTATGAATGCTAACACACATTATATTTCACTCATTGTGCAATGATTTAAGGATGAAAGCTAACTGCAGTTAGATTTCCATCACAGTGCAATGCGATCGATGACGATGTGGTTGTGTTAGATGGAAAACTACCTTATGAAAGCTAACACACATTAGCTTTCATTCACCGTGTCATGTTGTTAAAAGGAAAGCTAACTCCAACTAGATTTTCATGATGGTGTAATGTATTTGATGACAATGTGTTTGTGTTAGACAGAAAACTACCTTATGAAATCTAACACACATTAGCTATTACTCACCGTGCAACATTTTAAGAACGAAAGCTAACTCTAGGTAGATTTCCAACATAGTGCATTTTGATTGATGACAATGTGGTTATGCTAAATGGAAAACTACATTATAAAAGCTAACACATATTAGATTTCACTCATTGTGCAACGATTTAAGGTTGAAAGCTAACTCTAGCTAGATTTCTATCACACTGCAATTTGACAATGTGGTTGTGTTAGAAGGAAAACTACCTTATGAAAGATGACACACATTAGCTTTCACTCATCATGCCATGTTGTTAAAACGAAAACTAACTCCAGCTATATTTTCGTAATGGTGTAATGATCTAACACACATAAGCTTTCACTCATAGTGCCATGTTAGAAGGAAAGCTAACTCTAGTCAGATTTTCATCATGGTGTAATGTATTTGATGACAATGTGGCAGTGTTAGATGGAAAGCTACCTTATGAAAGCTAACACACATTAGCTTTTACTCACCGTGGAAGGTTTTAAGAACGAAAGCTAACGACAGCTAAAGTACCATCATGGTGCATTATGGTTGATGACAATGTGGTTGTGCTAGATGAAAAACTATACTATGAAAGCTTACACACATTTGATTTCACTCACAGTGCAATGATTTAAGGATGAAAGCTAACTTCAGCTAGATTTGCAACACAATACAATGTGATTGATGAAAATGTTGTTTTGTTACATGGAAAAATACCTTATCAAAATTAACACACATTAGCTTTCACTCATCGTGCCATGTTGTTAAAAGGAAAGCTAACTCCAGCTAGATTTTCATCATGGTGTAATGAGCTAACACACATAAGATTTCCCTTATAGTGCCATGTTTTTAGAATGAAAGTTAACTCCAGCTAGATTTCCATCATGGTGTAATGTACTTGATGACAATGCGGCTCTGTTAGATGGAAAACTACCTTATGAAGGCTAAGATACAATATCTTTATTCACCCTGCAAATTTTTAAGAATGAAAGTTAGCTAGATTTCCATCATGGTGCATTGTGATTGATGACAATGTGGTTGTGCTTGATGGAAAAATACACTATGAAAGCTTACACACATTAGATTGCACTCATTGTGCAATGATTTAAGGATGAAAGCTAACTCCATCTAGATTTCCAACACAGCGCAATGTGATTGATGACAATGTGGTTGTGTTACATGGAAACCTACCTTATGAAAGCTAATACACATTAGATTTCACTCATCATGCCATGTTGTTAAAAGAAAAGCTAACTCTAGCTAGATTTTCATCATGGTGTAATAAGCTAACACACATAAGCTTTCTCTTATAATGCCATGTTGTTAGAAGAAAATCTAACTCCAGCTAGATTTTCACCACGGTGTAATGTATTTGATAACAATTTGGCTGTGTTAGATGAAAAACTACCTTATTAAAGCTAACAGACATTAGCTTTAGTGACCGTGCAATGTTTTAAGAATGAAATCTAACTCTAGCTAAATTTCCATCATTGTGCATTGTGATTGATGACAATGTGGTTGTGCTACATGGAAAACTACATTATGAAAGCTAACACACATTAGATTTCGCTCATCATGTAATGATTTAAGGATGAAAGATAACTCCAGCTAGATTTCCCAAACGGTGCAATGTGATTGATGACGATGTGATTGTTTTAGATGGAAACTACCTTATGAAAGCTAACACACATTAACTTTCACTAATCGTGCCATGTATTTGATGACAATGTGGCTGTGTTAGATGGAAAAATACCTTACGAAAGCTAACACTAATTAGCTATTACTCATCGTGCAACATTTTAAGAATGAAAGCTAACTCTATCTAGATTTCCAACATGACGCATTTTGATTGATGACAACGTGGTTGTGTTAAATGAAAAAATGCATTCTGAAATCTAACACACATTAGATTTCACTCACCATGCAACGATTTACGATTGAAAGCTATCTCCAGCTAGATTTCCATCACGGTGCAATGCGATAATGTGGTTGTGTTAGATAGAAAGATACCATATAAAATCTAACATACATTAGCTTTCACTCATCCTGCCATGTTGTTAGAAAGAAAGTTAACTCCAGCTATATTTTCATAATGGTGTAATGAGCTAACACACATAAGCTTTCACTCATAGTGCCATGTTAGAAGGAAAGCTAAATTTAGCTAGATTTCCATCATGGTGCATTGTGATTGATGACAATGTGGTTGTGCTAGATGAAAAACTACACTATGAAAGCTTACACACATTAGGTTTCACTCACCATGCAACGATTTAAGGATAAAAGCTAACTTCATTGAGATTTCCAACACAATGCAATGTGATTGATGACAATGTGGTTGTGTTACATGGAAAACTACCTTATGAAAGTTAATACACGTTAGATTTCACTCATTGTGCCATGCTGTTAAAAGGAAAGCTAGCTCTAGTTAGATTTCCATCATGGTGTAATGAGCTAACACACATAAAATTTTTCTTATAGTGCCATGTTGTTAGAAGGAAAACTAACTCCGGCTATAATTCCATCATGGTGTAATGTATTTGATGAAACTGTGCATGTGTTAGATGGAAAGCTACCTTATGAAGGCTAACAAACATTAACTTTACTCACTGTGCAATGTTTTAAGAACGAAAGCTAATTTCGGCTAGATTTCCATCATGTTACATTGTGATTGATGATGATGTGGTTGTGCTAGATAGAAAAATACACTATGAAAGCTTACACACATTAAATTTCACTCACCGTGCAATGATGTAAGGATGAAAGCTAACTCCAGCTAGATTTTCAACACAGTGCAATGTGATTGATGACAATGTGGTTGTGTTACATGGAAAATTACCTTATGAAAGCTAACACACATTAGATTTCACTCGACGTATCATGTTGTTAAAATGAAAGCTAACTCCAACTAGATTTCTATCATGGTGTAATGAGGTAACACACATAAGTTTTCCCTTATAGTGCCATGTTGTTAGAAGGAAAACTAACTCCAGCTAGATTTTCATCATGGTGTAATGTATTTGATAACAATGTGGGTGTGTTTGATGGAAAACTACCTTATGAAAGCTAACATACATTAGCTTTAATCACCATGCAATGTTTTAAGAACGAAAGCTAACTCTAACTAGATTTCCATCTGGTGCATTGTGATTGAGGACAATGTGGTTGTGCTAGATGGAAAACTACATTATGAAAGCTAGCACACATTAGATTTCATTCATCATGCAATGATCTAAGGATGAAAGCTAACTCCAACTAGATTTCCATCACGGTGCAATGTGATCGATGATGATGTGGTTGTGTTAGATGAAAAACTACGTTATGAAAGCTAACAGACATTAGCTTTCACTCATTGTGCCATGTTTTTAGAAGGAAATATAACTCCAATTAGATTTGCATCATGACATATTGTATTTGATGAGAATGTAGCTGTGTTAGATGGAAAACTACCTTATGAAAGCTAACACACATTAGCTATTACTCACTGTGCAATGTTTTAAGAATGAAAGCTAACACACATTAGCTTTTACTCACTGTGCAACATTTTAAGAACGAAAGCTAACTGTAGCTAGATTTCCAACATAGTGCATTTCAATTGATGACAATGTGGTTATGATAAATGGAAAACTACTTTATGAAAGCTAACACACATTAGATTTCACTTACCGTGCAACGATTTAAGGTCGAAATCTAACTTCAGCTAGATTTCCATCACGGTGCAATGTGACAATGTGGTTGTGTTAGATAGAAAACTAATTCCAGCTATATTTTCATCATGGTGTATTGACCTAACACACATGAGCTTTCACTCATCGTGCCATTTTGTTTGGAGGAACACTAACTCCAACTAGATTTCCATCATGGTGTAATGTATTTGATGAAAATATGGTTGTGTTAGATGGAAAACTATGTTATGATTGATGACAACGTGGTTGTGTTAGATGGAAACTACATTATGAAATCTAACACATTAGATTTCACTCATCGTACAATGATTTAAGGACTAAAGCTAACTTCAGCTAGAATTGAATTATTGCAACTATGTTACTTTTTTGAACATACACTTCATATGGTTTAACCTTAATTACAAACTACAATTCAAATGTGTTACAAAAATTGGGAGGAGTTACAATGGAAAATATAATTTTGACAAGAGGGGACTATGTTGACCTCCTAATTAATGGTCAAGTTATTGGACTAGGAAGGGTTGAATCTACAAAGAATACAACTCATTATGGTGGAGAAATGCTTAATGTAATTCAAATATGGTTTTGATAATTGATGTCATTGAACCACATTTTATTGTGGAAGATGTTGATGAAGGGGACTAACATCCATGGAAGATCATAGATTTGAGGCATAACAAAGGTAAATCAAAATCTTGAAGCACATGTTAAGTGTTTTTTAGAGTACATTGCTTGTTTTTTTGAGCAAATACTAAGTTTGTTTAATTTGTTGTATAGGTTCAAATGCCTCTTCTCCATTTACTATTGGAGACAAGGTAGATCTTTTGCAATGTGGAGTGAAGGTGGGTGAAAGTTCCATATTCAATACAAAGATTGGTCATAAGGTGCATGGAAGGATGGTAAATAAATGATCCATAGTGGTTAACATTGAGAATGTATTAAAACATGATGCTCTCTTGCCACATCCAACAGTATTTGAGAATACACTAGGGGGTGCATTGAAATCTTATGAGATTTGGCTAGAATCAGATTTGGAAACTCATTGTCATGATCATCTAATAAATACTCCCCAAGATAGGCTTACATTCACATGTAAAAAGGTTTTTCTTACACATGAATGCACGGGAACAAGCATGTGCATTGCCAAAGGGATCATAGTTAATGTTCATGAGTATGACATGGTTGAGGGTGAAATGTTAGGTGAAAAGGAATTATGTGTAAAATCAAAATCTATTGCAGGAACAAACTTTGCTTTGTCGTTGACAGGTATGCTAACACATGGGCATAGCACAGGAGGTTTTGGTCATTTCTCCCTACCATCTGTACACATGGGATCACATTTTACCATCACATCTCTCGCAAAGTGCTTGAGGGACCTTGAAGACCCACACCTTGATATGTATGGTGATTTGCTTTATGAGAGTGGAAGTTCATGAAGCACAGTTTCAAATGCATTATTTCAAAAATCTATTTGCTCAAAATGTAGAGTGTACAAGGATGCTTTCCTATCTTTAAATGGAAGCTCAAAAAATCAAAATGTTGATTTTAAACCTCTTCCTCCACATTTATTGTTATAGTTGGACAATGCAGCTACTGATAATAAGAATCGTTATGTTTCCATGTTTCTATCACTATTAACTACACTTGGTGTCTTCATCACTATTGAGATTGGGTTCTCGCTTGTGGGGAACACCCATGAAGACATAGATGGAACATATAGAAGAATGTCTTCCAACTTGAAAAGTAATGATATATATTCTTTACCTGAGATGATGGATACATATCGCACAATAGAAGAAAAACAGGTGTTTCCACCTAAACTTATTGACAAAGTGTATGGCTTCAAAAGTTTTCTTAATGGGTACATCAAGGAGGGGAAAAATGCACTAGTTGGACATCTTAATGTCCAATACTTCCAATTTCTTGTACTCAATGATGTTCCAGTTATGAGTTATAAAGAATCCATCAAAGACATTGAGTGGTCAGAACCAGTTGAGTCATGGAATCTAGATGATGAAGGTCGACCTATATTTCCCACAGGGAAGCCATCTTTCTTATGTCCCAAAGTAAATGATGTTTATTTAAAGTAACTAAAGGAATGGCTAACATCATACATAAAAATGTGGAAAGAGACTATTGGCAATGAGAATTCACCAATTGTCAGAAAGGAATGGAATAAAAAACTAGAGTATTGGAAAAGTGTTATTGATGCATTAGATGGAATCTATAATGACCATACACCCTTGGATGAAAGTGATTCTTCTTCTAATGATTTTTGTCCCAAGACGAGGAAAAATGTTAACATTGATGGTAATGCACTCCATGCAATATCAAGTATTATTGATGGGGATTGTGATAATGTGACAAATGAACTGATATATGTTGGACCCAAGTGCAACAATCCAAAGCCAACATTCGATCCTAGAATTGATGTTGAGAAATGAAATATGTTGCTTGTTAGATCAGGAAATGAGGATGAAGGAGAGATGATTTGGATGGAAAAAGCTACCTCAGATATCTTCGAGGATGATGACAACAAGACCCTTCATGTAAGATTGATTGGTGGCAGCCTAGCTCAGGGAAATACAAGGGAAATTTTTTAGAACAATATTGGGTACCAAATCATGACAACACAGAACTTGGATCTATTCCAATTAATACCATAGTTTTGGCATGGATGCCAAACAAAGAAGATTACAGGAAGACCAAGATAAATAAATTTGGTGTACAAGCTGTACTTGATCTGCTTGAGCGGATATAAGCATATTAGGTGGAGATGATTCATGAATGTAATTTTTCTTTTTGAATGACTTTTAGTATACATGAAGAAACGTTTTCAATGTTTGTAGTATAATAAATACTCTTCAAGCTACTTTTTGAGGAATTTTATATTATTTACTACATATGTGAAAATTTCACTTCAATTTCATTGTTAGATCATGTGATGATACTTTATGCGAATTAGATAACACCATTCAAATTTTAACTTTTCAATTTGTCTTTTAGATCAACACAACATCTCACTATATCAATTGTGCATAATTATATTTATTAATGCATGTACAAAAACCTTACCTTATTTATTATTATATTTTGCTCACTCTCTTCAATACCACTTTGAACTTTTCATTTTGTTCCCTTGATGATTGGTGGAGTGTCCACTACAAATGTAGTGACGTTTCAACACACAATTTAATTCCATAAACTCTCTTTGTCATTATGATTAATTGTGGAAATCTTCATCCTCAAGCTGTACTTGATCTGCTTGAGAAAATATAAGGATATTAGGTGGAGATGATTCATGAATGCAATTTTGCTTTTTGAATGACTAATTAATATACATGAAGAAAAAGTTGTCAATGTTTGCAGTATATCAAATATTCTCTTCAAGCTACCTTTTGAGGAATTTTATATTATTTGTTACATATATGAAAATTTTGTTTCAAATTCAATGTTAATTCATGTGATGATACTTTATGTGAATGCACGTTAAAACATCTTATAGACTTTCTTTGTGACTAAATGTAAGGCACTTGCAATAAGGTTTGAAGTTAATTTTCCCTATTATTTGTTGTTATAGTTGATATAAATTTAATTGTACTACTATGTTGCATTCAAATTCATAATTATATTTTCTCGTCTAGACTTTAAACTGGTGCCAACTTTGTACTAGTATATTAGCTTATACTCAATAAATATAGTACTAACATTTTGAGTGTGCAGGTTTTATCAGTTTGTCATCATTGTGATTAATTTTCTGGATTAAATTGTGTGAACGTTTTTTAGACCAACGTTTTGAGTGGACACTCCACCCATGCTTGTTATGGGATCCATGAAAAACTCATTTTGGACTGAAAAATATTTCACATAACTTAATCCAAAAAATCAATCATTAAGTAGTAACATCATGTTAGCTTTAATTCATGTTATACATTATCGTCAAATACATTGCATCATAAAGACAATTTAATCCATGTGAGATTTAATGCAGATCGTAATGCACCGCATGTAATATAAGTATTATGGATGGAGATTTTGATAATGTGACAGATGAACTAGTATGTGTTGGACCCACGTGCAACAAGCTAAGGCCAAGATTCAATCCTATGATTGAAGCTGAGAAAGGAAAGATGTTGCTAGTTAGATCATGAACTGAGGATGAAAGAGAGATGATTTGGATGGCAAATTCCACCTCATATATCTTCCAGAATGATGAAAGTGAGACTCTTCATGTAAATCTTGATTGATGGAAGCCTAATTTAGTGAAATACAAGGGAAAATTTTAGAACAATATTGGGTACCAAACCTTGATGACACGTGACTTGGATCTATTCTAGTTAATACCATAGTTTGGGCATGGATGCAAAATAAATAAGATTGTAGGAAGACTACGATAAATAAATGTGGTGTACAAGTTGTAATTGATTTGTTTGAATGAATATAAGGAGATTAGGTGGAGATGATTCATGAATGTAATTTTCTCTTTGAACAAATTATTAATATACTAGAAGAAACACTTTTCAGTGTTCGTTGTATATCAAATATTCTCTTCAAACCTTTTTTTGAGGAATTTTATATTATTTACTAATATGAAAATTTTGGTTCAACTTCTATGTTAATTCATGTGATGGTACTTTATGTGAATTAGATAACACCATTCAAGTTTTAAATTTTAAATTTGTTTTTTACAAAAACTCAACATGTCACTATATCAAATGTGCATAATCATATTCAATAATCAATCTTAAAACATATTCTAGACTTCCTCTGTGAATAAATGTAAGGCACTTGCAATAAGGTTTGAAGTGACTTTTCCCTATTATTTGTTATTGTAATTGATATAAATTTAATTGTTATACGCTGTTGCATTCTAATTAATATTATATTTTCTTCTGTAGAGTTTAAAGTGGTGCAAACTTTGTACTAATGCAATATCTTATACTCAACAAAGACAAAGTAGTAACATTTTCAGAGTGTAGGCTTTCATAGTTTGTCATCATTGTGAATGATTTTTTGGATTAAGTTTTTAGTGAGTTTTTGAAACCAACATTCCAAGTGTGAACTCCATGCATGATCATCGGGGGAACAATGTAAAATTCATTATGGTTTGAAAAGATTTCACATAGCTTAATCTCGAAAATCAATATCCAAGTATTAACATTTAATGTTAATAATACATAAGTTAATAATAGTCACAACACAATATTAATATGTTGTTAAATAAATTTATATTATGTAAGAAATTTCCTACACAAATTATTAATAATTCACTAGTCAAATATTGATGACTTTTGTTTTAATACGTAAATATAAATATTAATGATAATCAAAGTATATCATTAAATACATTTATAGGTAAAAATTCTCACACAAGTATGTTATTCTTAAAATCAACATTCATCAACTTAGTTTTTAATAGACCACCACCACCAACAATAATAATAATAAATTATGTCTCTAATTCATAATTTATTTTAGTCATTAGTAAGATAAAACCCATTTTACTTTAATTCATAAAATATTTTCTCTTGTCCACTATCAAGTGCTTCCAACATCCAAAAATAAAACATCTTACTCAAAAAAAAAATAGACTTAGTACGGTAACTCAACCTAGACACGTTAGTTAACACAATTTCAATTAAATGAAATTCCAAGATAATAATAGCAACACACATTGATTATTAATGTCATTAAATAACTTTAATAATAAAATGTAAAAAATCTTCTACAATCTATTTTTCGTGATATAATCATTGATCTTAACTTATATTAGAAAATATAAATAATAGTAGTATAAATAAATTATATTTCTATTCTAACGTATAATTGATTTTGATAGTTAAAGTAATAAACTTAGCATAGTAACACTTAATATATAATAGTTTTTCTTGTCACTTGTAAAATGTTGTCAACCTTCTAATATATTACAACATGGTACTCAACACATACAATATTACTTGTTATGTTGAGAATTAAAATTGCTACAGTAACAAACACATTTGTATTATGTTATTAAATAGTTTTTAAACGAGTCATTCTAAAATTGTGCCAACCTTCTACTAGTATAGGAACTCAACACCAACAATGTACTAGTTACTATATCAAATTATAATTCAATTTCTTTATCATAGTAACACATACAATATTAATGTCATTACGTAAACTTAATCAACTTACCATTTAATTCAAACTATAGATAAGATTAATAGAAATTATGTAAGGAATCAAAGTCTAAGAATTTCATCATTTTGAAAGAATCAAAGTCTAAAACTTTCTTCATTTTGATTTGTCACAGAGGATTATAAATGTGTAATCTAGGTGTTAACATAGTCCCTCTCCCCTCATGTTGTAAAGGGTGCTAGCCCAATGGAAGAGCACCTACATTACAAGCAGGACGATGATGGTTTGATTCCTCCGTGCCCTAACATAAATTACTAGATGATATAAAATATTAATGATAGTATAAATATTGTAAGATATCTATAGTTTCAATATAAATATGCTTTTTTCAATTAAACACATTGTTCAAATATTTCATAAATAAATAATGAACACTTGCAATAATTAGTTCAATTGGTTTCCCCCTTTCCTCTTGTATATGAAAAAAAACAAATTGTAGTGCACTAATGCTATTCTAGTTCATAATTGATTTTGATTGTTAAAATAATTGATATTAATAAATAAGGGAGGCTTTACTAACATCAATATCATTAAATAAATTTATAGGTAAGAAATTTCTCACGTTAATCTATTATTCATAAAGTAAACATTCATCAACTTAGTTTTTAATACACTACCACTACCAACAACAACAATGATAAATTATGTTTCTATTTTAATTCATAATTTATTTTAATCATTACAAGGGTAAAACTTAGACTTTAAAGTCATAACATATTTTCTTGTTTTGATTATGAGTGGTGGCAACTTCAAAAAATAAAACAACATACTCAACAAAGACAAAAATAATTACTATGACAATGTTTATAATTATTGTAATAACAAATGCAATGTTGGTATTATGCCATAAAATAATTTAATCAACTTAACATTTAATACAAACTATAAATAATATTAATAGAAATTATGTAAGGATTCAAAGGCTCTGACTTTCCTCATTTTGAAAGAACTCAATATAGCAGAAGTTTTAAATTCTAGAACTAACCCATCTTGTTCTAATTGAGATGTAATATTTTCTTTTGAATGGTTGAATACTAAAGTTTTACTTGAAATAAGTAAAAAATATTAATTGAAAAAATAGCTCATTGGATTAATTCTTCCAAATTTAATGGAATAGTTCTTTGAGTTGATTTTCCTAGATTTAATAGAATATGTATTTAGAGATTTACAAAAAAACTCAATGTGTATGAAGTCCTTGTAATAGAATATTTCCAAATTTAATGAAATATGTGTTTATTGGTAATGGTTGGGGTAGGAACTCAAGCTATATGATCGTTATGAACAAGCCAAACCAAGTTGTGGGATTTGTTTTAGCTCATTATGGTATCAATAATGTCACCCGTGTTGTAAATTTCTCCCATCTTGTTGCACCCTTAATCTATCATATAGCCCTTTTTTTTCTTTATGGGTCCTCCCATCAGTCTATCATACTATTTTTTCTTAGTCAATTTTGTCTTCATCCTCAAGAATGGGATAGACTCTTCTATGCATCTCAAATTCCCATCCATGGGACCTTATATTTTATCTTCAGTTTATAAAGGATATTCTCCTCATGCAACAACTAGTATCTCTAGAACTCCCCAACCCCTCAAAGCAATTGGAAAAAAAACCTCGGTCAGCAACAAGCTACATAAAGTCAAATTCTTAGCAACAAAAGGAGCTATAGAAGCCACTTCATAACAGTGCATACCAACAATCCTAGATAAACTATTTTGATGTTGTATAAGGAAATTTTAATTTTAGGATTATTTTGGAATTTATATGCCAGCTATGCATTTGAAACGGTATGGAAGATTTGAAAAAGAATCAGTTAGGAAGTGATATAGGTAGAAGCATGAGACTCAAAGATATTTTAAACATTATCTTTAATATTTTCAAATTTTATTCAGGAAGGATGTCTAACTCAGTCGTAGTACTTCTCATCGTTTTTTAATAATACAAATACTTGTTTTTTTGTAAAAGAAAATAGAATTAGTGTCTCTCCTACTCTAGCATAAGGCACATAGGGGGAATTTATAGTCACCACCCATTTCCCGATATCATTATTTATCTACCTCTCAAGGAATGACTTCACTAGGAGGAAACAATAGTATCCATTGTTCCATTGAAATATTTATAAAATTTTATAAAAAGGTTTTCAAGAAGGTAATGAAATTATGCTTAAGAAATTTCCTATTAATATTCAATATTATGAATAGACTTTTATGTGTGATAATTAGAAATGGACTACACTAATGGGTATTTTGTTCAATGTGTAACATTTGAGTATGTCATTAATACTTAGGTTAAGGAGACCCAATAAATTCATTTCTCAAGTTGAAAAACTATACACAAGCAAAACTAAAAAGGAATTTCTAGTTTTCTTTAAGGAAGAAATTCATTTCTAGGAAGTGGTTCCTTACATCCATGGATGTGGTTGAATACCCTCATGGATGTGCTTGAATACCCTCATTTTATTCCCCTAAGGATATAAAATTTCTTTGTTGTCAAAGATACCCAACTTTATTTCTTACAATGGATAGACTTCCTCAGTTACCCATGTAGTTCTAGGATTTGTTGGAATGCATTTTTGCACCATTGGTAATTTCATTGGTCACCTTATAAATCTGTTCAACCCGCAACCTTTGAAGAGGGTTTGTACTAGAGTTAATATATATAAATATATGTATAGGTAGCGGTGAGAAATTTGATCCCAAGCCAAAAATTCATTACAAGGACCCTACCTAAAGATTGCTACTTAGTTGCTTACTTTGGTAGTGACAGATTTCATGCTCCTTGTCCCTTCAATTGAAAATTCTTCCATGGTATTTCTTCTTTACTCGTTTTCTTTAATACCTTGCAACCCTGTCTTATGTTACTATTACCATGGTTGTTTCTTATAATGAAGGGTTTATCATGGCAAGCTCGATCTTTGTGATCAAAATCACAAGTGCAACTCTCACACAATATGAGGGGCAGTGCTACCCATGAGGGATTTTTTCTTATGTCTCACTACAGGACCTTTAAATCATTCCCCAGCAATAAATATTGATCTCATCATGGGGGAATATTCACTAATAAAGGACATTCCAATGAGGGAATTGGAATCATATTAAAAACTTCCATACTAAGGAATTGTGTCCTATACCTCACCCTTCAAACTTTTTGACTCTAAAACATCCTTAGAATGTTCATATTAAAGGTGTTAGGGATTAAACAAGGAAGAAGAAGCTTAACTCAACATGTATCCTTCTATGACTAGAAAACCTATCTTATCCAAGAACTAAGCTCATTGTCAATGTTGAATTATGTAGGCACTGGAGGATAACAAGATATTTTGGTTAAAACCTATTTATACCATAGAAACCGCTTTAAAATAGTAAAGTTTAAAAGATAGTCATAAAAGAAGCATGAAAGCAGATTATACCAATGCTGAAAAAGATGAGAATTTCATAAATACAAAATTTGCAACAACATCTATAATCATAAATATACACCTGGCATGTAGCATTGTCCCCATTGTCCCTATTTGGATTTCCATCACCTATGTGAGAAACCAAAGAAACATAAGAAACCAATTAAAGACATATTGTCTGCAAATAAGAACACATTCAAAAATAGGATTAAAAACTTACAAGAATGTGATCATCATAATTGCAGAGAACTAAGTCAGTTTTATACCCTCCACAGAGGTAAAACTAGGGGGAATATTATTCTTAAAAATTGTCTAAAGATAATCCAATATAAATATCATTTGAAATGAAAAACTCAACCAACCAGGATTTTGTTTAGAGAAGAGACAATCAATAAGGTGGTAGGGAATTTAATCATTAAATGCAATATGGAATTTATCGACAACAGTGGCATGCGGTAGATGTTGGTTTAGTGTTACAATAAAATTACAATGAATAGGCTCAAAGAACAATCTATTGTCGCATGGGAGGTGGGAGGTGGCATACATACATGAGTTAAACATATGCCAAAATTTCTTACAAGATGTCCCTCGTTATAAAGAGAGACCCGTAATCAAATCCAAGGTGCCCTTACAAATTGGTGAAGAGGGACCATGAATCGGTTTCGACAGTGAATGAACTCAGAAAAAATAAGCAAGCACAATTAATTCAGGGCTGAAATCACTCCCCCAATTTGGACTATTGAGTTAGAGCTTTAATACATAAATTTCAAGTATGAAAACTCATCACACTTATGATACTCATAGTTATTTATTATATACAATAGGAATTTTAACGATATGGATTTGACTGGTTATTGCACAGGAGGATGAGAATCCAGGGAGGGATTGAGTTTTCTCTTTAGTCGAGTGAAACCATGTATTTATAACTAATAGGTAGCGGTGAGAAATTTGATTGCGAGACAAAAATTCATTACAAGGACCAAGCAGCAGCCCCTGCTACCATATCAAAATTCTCAATCTCTTTACCTCTCTACATGGAGCTGTCAATCACAAATATTTGCAGTCCGAAGCATAAAATATCAACTTTTTGTAGGGGTTATAATATTATAGTTATTCAAGCTTGCAGTATTCATAAAAACTCATTTCACTCTTGAATCCCTTCAATTCATTCAATTGGGACATTCGGGTCATAGGTTTTTCATTGGATGGACCGTGAGTGAGGTGACCAACCAGCTGCTGCCTTTGACCATGCATACAAACTGTAGAACAGAAAGACGGCAATAGATATAATGAATTTTTTTTCCTTATAAATTCATTTACACTGAAAAAACAATCAATCTGATATATTATTTGCCAGTCCACACTCCATGTCTTATCGTTAGATGGATATTTTATAGATTTTAGGGGAACCGAAACCTATTTTTTTTTCTCATTCGGTGCCTCCCTCCTCATGCTTTCATAGTTTAAAAATCCAACAATTAATCTAAATCATGTATTCATGATTGCTGAAAGTGAAAAACAAAAGTTCAAAATACTGGACAATCACATGTTAACGAGGTATTTATTCACAAGGTGACAAATTATTTTCCACGCTAATTATACTTTGAGTAAATTTAATTTCAAATAAAAAATATTTTTTATTTTCGCTACGGTGATATCAAGAACCCAGCTCTTGCAGCCTTGTGTCATCTTTCCACTAGCAGAGCAATATCTTCCATTTCGGATTCCTGAGTGCCATATCCTTTTCAGTCTTGAAGAAATTCTTATCTCTATTCAATCTTGAGGATGCAGTGATAAGCTCACTGAATCTATGTAAGAACTTCAGTATGGTATTATGTCTCTTGAGGGTATTGGTATTGATCTCAGTTGATTGATAGTTTAAATAACCATTTATTAATTTATTTTTTTAATGAAAAGAGACAAGTTTTAAGCACAAAGACATGGATTTTGTAATGTCCCGCTTATTGTACCGTGAAATGCTTTGTAATTGTAAAAATGCTAAAGTGTAATTGTTCTGGTGAGGAACTCAAGGCCAAGGCCCCACCAGAAACAAGAACTCGGACTCAATTTGAATTAGTTACCTAAAAGACGAGCTGAGGAAACCTGGCACATGGACGCCAATTAACGACGGTCAACTAAGCCCATAAGGGCTAAAAGAGAATAACTAAAAGAGCCATAAGTAGTAACTTAGTCTTATTTATCGTTTGAATAAGGTCGGTATTAGGAAGAAGGTCCTCCCTAAAAGGGCTTTGTACCTTACTAAATTTCATCCCAGCGAGGATATGGTAGGCGATATTATTAATCCTATAATGGCTAAGCCATGTTGAAGGAACTTGAAGTCATCTTCACGCCGACATAACAAATCAAGGGTTAAAGGTTTAAAAGACAAAACTAAAACAAAGGAATTAAGGGCTAAAAAGACTATAGGTCGTAACCACTTAATATATATATATATATATATATTAGGCAAAGGAAGATACAATCTTCAGCATGCATCTTTTAAGAAATTAAACAATGACACACACCCATAGAGCCTAACTCTAGAGAGACTCATATTACAACTTATATGAAGTCTTATTCTTATTAAAGCTTAAAAGATTATCCCTACGATAGTGGGCATGATAAGAAATTGGTTCATTTATATTCCTGGAGGAAATCCGCCTAAAACATAGGGGAACCCCTTAGTGAAAAATAAAGGGGTAAGTAAGAAAAGATCCTTTATTTTTATTATGTTATAAACATAGTGTTTCCCTAAGGAAACCATGAGCGCGTGCACTTGAAGTAGGGGTCTGATTGCCTGATTTAATTTGCCATACTGAGGGAGTCATGCCTCAGCAAAATCAATGGCAGATGTGCTGCCTTGATTGGTGGGAAACGTTTGGAATCCTAGGGGGTTGAACCATTTTTGCTGTGGTGATAAAAAGGGGAGTTCGAGGTCTTACTATAGGGAAAAAGATACCTCTGGGGCGACCTCCTTGAGGTAGGGTAAGTATTTGCAAGGGATCGCTGGTGGAAGTTTTGCGGAGCAGAGCCAAGCCATAGCGATTCTTGGGAGTAGTGCACCAGTATTTGGTTCTGATTTGAAGGGGGGCGCGTCCAAGAGGATTGGGGCTGGTTTCCTATCTATGACCTTGTGGAAAGAGGTTTTACCCGCATTCTACAAAAGAATGATATCGCTGCCTTCTGTAGAGACTTATGTGTTTGAGAGCTCAGCATTTTTGCAAGGGAAGTTTTGGGAAAGAGGATAAGTGAACCATGTGCAAAAGCAGCTTGCTCTACGATCAAGTTATGGGACAGGTATTCCTATCCCATGATCCCAACCTGTGACACATCTTGTATTGTTAGGGATCGACTTGATTCCGACCCCTATCAAGTGATTCCCAGCCTACAATTTTGGATTTTGAGGTAATGCTATTGAACGCCAGCAACTTTTATTTAAGATAAAAGAATGGGTGGTATGCACCAGCAATTTAGATAGCCGTCTGCTTGTTTATATCTATGAGCCACAATGTGGTAGAAGGGTATCTTCATTTTTTTTAATATTTTCCTGCTATAAAAACGTTAAGCATTTGGCTGCTAAATTATGTGGGAAGAATCGTATAATGCTATGAATACCAGTCACTTTTATTTAAGATAAAAGAATGGGTAGTATACACCAGCAATTTAGATAGCCATCTGCTTGTTTAGATCTATGAGCCACAATGTGGTAGAAGGGTATCTTCATTTTTTTTAATATTTTTCTGCTATAAAAACGTTAAGCGTTTGGCTGCTAAATTATGTGGGCGGAATCATATAATGCTATGAATACCAGCCACTATTATTTAAGATAAAAGAATGGGTAGTATACACCAGCGATTTGGATAGCCGTGTGCTTGTTCAGATCTATGATCCACAATATGGTAGAAGGGTATCTTCTTTTTTAATATTTTTCTGCTATAAAAACGTTAAGCATTTGGCTGCTAAATTATGTGGGTAGAATCGTATAATGCTATGAATACCAGCCACTTTTATTTAAGATAAAAGAATGGGTAGTATACACCAGCAATTTAGATCGCCGTCTGCTTGTATAGATCTATGAGCCACAATATGGTAGAAGGGTATCTTCATTTTTTTAATATTTTTCTGCTATAAAAATGTTAAGCATCTGGCTGCAAAATTATGTGGGTGGAATCACATAATGCTATGAATACCAGCCACTATTATTTAAGATAAAATAATGGGTACTATACACCAGCGATTTGGATATCCGTGTGCTTGTTCAGATCTATGATCCACAATATGGTAGAAGGGTATCTTCTTTTTTTTTAATATCTTTCTGCTATAAAAACGTTAAGCATTTGGCTGCTAAATTATGTGGGAAGAATCATATAATGATATGAAGACCAGCCACTATTATTTAAGATAAAAGAATGGGTAGTATACACCAGCGATTTGGATAGCCGTGTGCTTGTTCGGATCTATGAGCCACAATATGGTAGAATGGTATCTTCATCTTTAAGAATTTTATGCTATAAAAACGTTAGGCATTTGGCTGCTAAATTTTGTGGGCAGAATTGTATAATGTTATGAATGCTGCAATTGTATTTGGACTTAAATCACGATGGCAGTTTTTGTTCCCAACCTTCAAGTAAAGTTGTCAAATAAAATAGCCTCGCAGGAAAATTGCTACCAGTGGGAGGTAATAGTTGTGCTTAAAAGCCAAGAAAACATAGAAAATCTTGTAGTCAAATATTTTGATCATCATAATTTGACATATATAGGGATACGGATTTAGGGTTCAACAACTGCTGCAATGTGATTTCTTGCTGGCTATTATTTCTCCTTCTTGGCTTTGGCTGTTAGGGATATAAAATCTTATACCTGGAATAGGGTGTTTTAGTTATTGACCAGAAATATAAAAATGTCTTCCTGATTTCATATTAAATTAGAAATTCACCAAGTTCCCAAGGGGGTTGTTTAGTTACAACAGGCACTCTGCCAAGAGCCTTGTGGTAAGGTAAACTGGCCATGGGTGAGCCATGATTTTGTATGTATTCTATTTCATAAAGAAATGAAAAGAAAAACTAAATTGGTGGACTTAGCCTCGTGGACGAGGTGAACCACGTGAATATGGTTGTCTCATTTGTATTATTATGTTCTGCATTTATTATTATTATGTTATGCATGTTTATTTTATTTCTGCATAATGTTGATGTTATATAAAGGCTTATTGGTGGAAAAGTTGATAATCAGGTTTTTGCAGACACCTAATTCGCAAACACATCACTTATGCATTAAGGTAACAAGCGGTATTTTACATTGACCTTTACTACTCTAGATTGTTTTGTTACTAATGTTATGGTAGTTACGATGGTGCAAACAGTCGAATTTTTCCAAATGAATGTTTTAAGATGTTAAGCAAGATGGTTATTTGATATTTATAACATGATTGGTAACCTAACAGAGGGCGAAAGATCGAGTTATCTAATCTACGTTTTTACCTAAGGTATGAGTGATTAAAAATGGAACATGAGAAGGAATAAAAAGTCCGACGAACCTTGTTGTAACCATAAGTTCCCTCTTAATGATCAACAGTGTCTATGGATTGATTTACATATTGTGTTTTAGTCATGAAGGTAGTTGTATCATATGAATGGTATTCTAGCATGAAGTTATGATCATTACTATGATTGTTTTGGGAGTAAGATTGAACTATGTAGGAGCATAATCAAATGTAAAATTGGTGGTGTGGTTTAAATTTAATGTGGTTTTCTTTCAGAAGCTTTTATGAACTTCGAGAAACATTACAGGTTGAAATGAATAATGGCAACTAATGAAGGTAAATAGTTACACTTTGTGGGTAGACATGATTATCTGTTTCTACAACCTATACATTTAAGATTAGCGGATCATTGTAAACATGTCGTTATGATAGCATGATTCCTTAAATAAAGTCCTTTATTTTCCCTACATCATCAAGGATCTAATGCAGAGTACATTGGGGACATTACAAGATAATTGGAAGACTCCTATAAGTGGTTCTTTATTGAGATCGAACTTAGTCAGATAGGGCGTGATTGCAATTACGACCACAAGACCTTATGTTAACAATAAAAGTTGTAGTAAATTGAATGTAAATTGCTTGACTAGTTTATTTTACTGCCGAGGAGAACGGAGGTAAGTCATCAAATGAATGTTTTACCATGCATGTAGTTTGACCTTATCAAGTTGAATGGAATATGTTCCATCTGACACTAACATGATTTGCTTCACTTTGTAGTAGAAGTGAAGTGAAAGTTCTACCATTTTCACACCTAATGGCATTGAGGTATAGGAGGCACATTACATATGGTATCAGAGTGCATGTCACAACACTTGGGCCTAAATGGGTAGAATGTAAATCACAAGGTACAGTCAGGAGTCTAAGTATGGAAGGGATAGAGATAAAAAGGTAATAAGGTAAATAATGATTTGGTCGCTTGAGTCATTTGTGATGAAGAGGTGAAATGCAAGTTGTGGCCTACAACTTTAATGAAATCTCTTATGCTGATTTGAGTGACATCCTTTAGTTTTATTCATGTCTGCACTAACCATGAAACTCTTCCCACATAAAGTAATTGAAGATAGCGGCGGTTGAATTGACGAATGAGTCATCATAAGCGAGATAAGTACCCTTTTTATGGTTCTTGAATACAACTCAAGTGCAGATTTCATTAGTGAAATAAGGTCTTAGTAAGTACAATATGTATTTACGTAGGACCCTTACAATAAAGTGTTTGGACTACCAAAAAGATTATGCTTGTCCATTTTGAATTTGGGGAGAATGGATCCAATTAAAACAAACGTATAAAAAGAGACCAAATATATTTAACCCTATTAAATTTATGTTAAGGATAACAATTCCTCATTTAACGTATAACCTACCCTCGGCATTTCAAAAGTACTAGAGATGATGTCCCTTAACAGAATTTGAGTGGCATATCATACATAACTCTATCTCCATGCATGATGTTGTATTTTAATATGACATACTATAGTTACTAGAGAGACTCCGATATAATGGACATTGGTTAACTTAATTAAAATGCAATTAATTGTTGGTGAAAGTTATTTGAGAAATTAATGACTCTTACCGAAAAAAGGAACTTGGTAATTTTAGGGTTGCCTTGTGAAAAAAATTGAAATGGTTTGAAAGAAAATGCAACGAATTCCTTCTAAAGTTAGACTACTTTGGTCCAAATTGAATTACATGTTTATGAAATTGAAATACCTTGGTAGAAGAAAAGGAGTATGGAAAATATAAGAGACTTAATGGATTAAAATCGATGAGGTATAACTAGAATCGAAAGGGCTTAGAGATAAGTGGTAAATGGTCTTATTTCACAAAACTATAACATGGTAGAAAATCTTTTCATTTATTTGTTTGAAAGAATTTTCTTCTCTAATGGTTATGTTATATGTGCTAACAACACAATTGTAGGTTCATGATAATTTTTGTGAAGACAGGAATGTCTGGGATGGTACCGCTGTAAAAGAGATCATGTTGAATATCTGGAATGTTACCATTGCTGAAATAAGGAAGCATGATGTTGATAATTTAGAGATTGATAAGACGATCGATTTGAGACAAGGTGATGAGTATCCTCATAAAACCTTAATTACGAAATTAACGATGTTGTCATGCATAGGTAATTTTCTGGTACATCAAGATGGATGTTATCAAGGGGTAAGTACATCTCGCACATACATTGATTATTATAACAAGTATGCACATAAATAAAGACATGAGATATGCGAAGCATCATGGCTGCAAATCATCATTCTCGAACTCTAAAAACTTTACCATGATCATTGTGACCTATTACTTGTCTATGATATTTGTTTTGGGTCGATTGAGGAAAAAGGTATTTTAAGCCTACTGCTAACCTCGATGAACATTGTCCATGCAAAAATATTTACCGGTGTATGCATAAATGGCTACAAAGGAGGGTGCCTACCTAATAGGTGAGTCTTGTTGATTTTTATACTATTCCTCAAAAGGATACTAATAGGCTGATAGTACTAGATATCGCTTAAAATTCTTACCTCTCTAAACTTATCACTCATTGTTGTCATGTAATATTGAAGTGTCCCTTCACTCGTAACTATCGCAAGACATATGAGTAAATATGTACGATTTCTATTAGTATTTCAAAATGTTATACTAATAGTGCAGGGTTATGCAAGGAATTCTATCAGCCAGTATTGACAGTTAGTAAAAATATTCATTGGTTTAAATCATGATGTTAGGAATGGGTGATGCTTTTACTTATTATAAATTGTCGAATTTCAAGGTTTTATAAACCAAGGATTAACTGCAGATTCTGATGTTTATGTACTCACATTGCAGAATTTTACGCGGAGTATAACCGTGGTCATGATCCATGTACACTATGGTATATAAATCCACTTGCATATACAAGTTGCACTTGATTGCTCAGAACGAGGAAGGAGTTATTTTCGATGATTCACGGGATGGTATGACTCATAAATGGTGGTAAAGTCGCTGCAACTTATGAAAATGCTAATGACTAACTAATGAAATTATGGTTTATCAATGAATGATTTGACTAACCGTGTAGCCAATTCACGCATCGGGACAATAAGAGTAAAGTTGTGCAAGCACCAAGGGGTGTGCATTGCAATAAGCAAGGTTAAAAGTTATACTAATACAAACATGGAAAAAAACTTGGATGCTGTGGGAGCACCGTGGTGTTAGGCAAGTGATTGCCGCGTGAGCACACTAGTCTTAGGCATATATGTTGTAGGAGAACAATGGTGTTAGGAAAGCGATTGCCACGTGAGCACATTGGTGTTAGGCATATGGTGTGGCCAAAGACCTAGGCAAAAAACAATTTGACATCTGGAAAGACAGGACGCTGTTTGATGTCACTGAGGAGAGTAACCTTAGAATTATTGTAAGTCCACACCAGAATGAGAAAAGGAACTCAAACGGAGTTCAAAAAACATAACGAACATAAAAACGTGTTAAATGATTTTTTTCTTCTTCTTTAAGAGACTGTTACATGATTAACGGGTAATGACATAACTATCCAAAGGTTGGGCTAACCCCAAAAGGGGTAGTAATTATGGTTACTCATGAATGAATTGCATTATGGAAAATGATTGGGCGTTATGACACCAATAAAACTAGGAAACTGCAATGCAAAAAGATCTATAGATCTTGTTTAATTTGGAAATTACAATCTTGAATATGAAGTACTAAGTAATCATTCTGGGTTAAACCTGAACCTTGTGCAGGAAAACTGTAGGTCTGGAGCAATAGAAACTTGAGAAGAGATAGGAAAGATCGAAAGAGATTGGACTAAAATAAAACAAGAAAGGATGACCAAGTAGAAGAACGATATTTGGCTGAAAATAGGAACATCGAGGACGGTGTTATTTTAGGGGGGAAGGATGTAATGTCCCTCTTGTTGTACCATGAAATGCTTTGCAATTGTAAAAATGCTAAAGTGTAATTGTTCTAGTGAGGAGCTCAAGGCTAAGGCCCCACCAGAAACAAGAACTCAGACTCAATTTGAATTAGTAACCTAAAAGACGAGTTGGGGAAACCTGGCACATGGATGCCACTTAACGATGGTCAACTAAGCCCATAAGGGCTAAACATGAATAACTAAAAGAGCCATAAGTAATAACTTAGTCTTATTTATCGTTTGAAGAATGTCGGTATTAGGAAGAAGGTCCGCACTAGAAGGGCTTTGTACCTTACTAAATTTCATCCCAGCAAGGATATGGTAGGCGAGATTATTAATCCTATAATGGCTAAGCCATGTTGAAGGCAGTTGAAGTCATATTCACTTATCTTCACGCCGATATAACAAATTAGGGGTTAAAGGTTTAAAAGACGAAACTAAAACAAAGGAATTAAGGGCTAAAAATACTATAGGTCGTAGCCACTAAAAAAAATATATACATATATATATATTAGGCAAAGGAAGATACAATCTTTAGCATGCCTCTTTTAAGAAATTAAACAATGACACACATCCATAGAGCCTAACTCTATAGAGACTCATATTATAACTTATATGAAGTCTTATTCTTATTAAAGCTTAAAAGATGATGCCTACAATAGTGGGCATGATAAGAAATTGGTTCAATTATATTCCTGGAGGAAATCTGCCTAAAGCATAGGGGAACCCCTTGGTGAAAAATAAAGGGGTAAGTAAAGAAAAGATCCTTTATTTTTATTATGTTATAAACATAGTGTTTCCCTAAGGAAACCATGAGCGTGTGCCCTTGACGTAGGGGTCTGACTGCGTGATTTAATTTGCCAGACTAAGGGAGTCATGCCTCAGCAAAATCAATGGCAGATGTGCTGCCTTGATTGGTGGGAAACGTTTGGCATCCTAGGGGGTTGAACCATTTCTGCTGTGGTGATAAAAAGGGGAGTTTGAAGTCTTACTGCAGGGAAAAAGATACCTCTGGTGCGACGTCCTTGAGGTTGGGTAAGTATTTGCAAGGGATCGCTAGTGGAAGTTTTGCGGAGCAGAGCCAAGCCATAGCGATTCTCGGGAGTAGCGCACCACTATTTGGTTCTGATTTGAAAGGGGGCGCGTCCAAGAGGATTGGGGCTGGTTTCCTATCTGTGACCTTGTGGAAAGAGGTTTTACCCACATTCTACAAAAGAATGATATCGCTGCCTTCTGTAGAGACTTATGTGTTTGAGAGCTCATCATTTTTACAAGGGAAGTTTTGGGAAAGAGGAGAAGTGAATCGTGTGCAAAAGCGGCTCTCTCTACGATCAAGTTATGGGACAGGTATTCACATCCCACGATCCCAACCTACGACACATCTTGTATTGTTAGGGATCGACTTGATTCCGACCCCTATCAAGTGATTCCCAGCCTGCAATTTTGGATTTTGAGGTAATGCTATTGAACGCCAGCCACTTTTATTTAAGATAAAAGAATGGGTAGTATACACCAGCAATTTAGATAGTCGTCTGCTTGTTTAGATCTATGAGCCACAATGTGGTAGAAGGGTATCTTCATTTTTTTTTAATATTTTTCTGCTATAAAAACGTTAAGAATTTGGCTGCTAAATTTTGTGGGCAGAATTGTATAATGTTATGAATGCTGCAATTGTGTTTGGACTTAAATCGCGATGGCAGTTTTTGTCCCCAACCTTCAATTAAAGTTGTCGAATAAAATAGCCTCACAGGAAATATTGCTACCAGTGGGAGGTAATAGTTGTGCTTAAAAGCCAAGAAAACATAGAAAATCTTGTAGTCAAATATTTTGATCATCATAATTTGACATATATAGAGATATGGATTTAGGGTTCAACAACTGCTGCAATGTGATTTCTTGCTGGCTATTATTTCTCCTTCTTGGCTTTGGCTGTTAGGGATATAAAATATTATACCTAGAATAGGGTGTTTTAGTTATCGACCAGAGATATAAAAATGTCTTCCTGATTGCATATTAAAGTAGAAATTCACCAAGTGCCCAAGGGGGCTATCTAGTTACAACAGGTACTCTGCCAAGAGCCTTGTGGTAAGGTAAATCGGCCATGGGTGAGCCGTGATTTTGTATGTACTCTATTTGATAAATAAATGAAAAGAAAAACTAAATTGGTGGACGTAGCCTCGTGGATGAGGTGAACCACGTGAATATGGTTGTCTCATTTGTATTATTATGTTCTGCATTTATTATTATTATGTTATGCATGTTTATTTTATTTCTGCATAATGTTGATGTTATATAAAGGCTTATTGGTGGAAAAGTTGATAATCAGGTTTGTGCAGACACCTAATTCGCAAACACATCACTTATGCATTAAGGTAACAAGCGGTATTTTACATTGACCTTTACTACTCTAGATTGTTTTGTTATTAATGTTATGGTAGTTACGATGGTGCAAATAGTCAAATTTTTCCAAATGAATGTTTTAATATGTTAAGCAAGATGGTTATTTGATATTTATAACATGATTGGTTACCTAACAAAGGGCGAAAGATCAAGTTATTTAATCTAGGTCTTTTCCTAAGGTATGAATGATTAAAAATGGAACATGAGAAGGAAAGAAAAGGCTGACGAACCTTGTTGTAACCATATGTTCCCTCTTAATGATCAACAGTGTCTATGTATTGATTTACATATTGTGTTTTAGTCATGAAGGTAGTTGTATCATATGAATGGTATTCGAGCATGAAGTTATGATCATTACTATGATTGTTTTGAGAGTAAGATTGAACTATGTAGGAGCAGAATCAAATGTAAAATTGGTGGTGTGGTTTAAATTTAATGTGGTTTTCTTTCAGAAGATTTTATGAACTTCGAGAAATGTTAGAGGTTCAGATGAATAATGGAAACTAATGAAGGTAAATAGTTACACTTTGTGGGTAGACATGATTATCTGTTTCTACAACCTATACATTTAAGATTAGCGGATCATTGTAAACATGTCATTATGATAGCATGATTTCTTAAATAAAGTCCTTTATTTTCCCTACATCATCAAGGATCTAATGCAGAGTACATTGGGGACATTACAAGATAATTGGAAGACTCCTATAAGTGGTTCTTTATTGAGATCGAACTTAGTAAGATAGGGTGTGATTGCAATTACGACCACAAGACCTTATGTTAACAATAAAAGTTGTAGTAAATTGAATGTAAATTGCTTGACTAATTTATTTTACTACCGAGGAGAACGGAGGTAAGTCATCAGATGATTGTTTTACCATGCATGCAGTTTGACCTGATCAAGTTGAATGGAATATGTTCCATCTGACACTAACATGATTTGCTTCACTTTGTAGTAGCAGTGAAGTAAAAGTTCTACCATTTTCACACCTAATGGCACTGAGGTACAGGAGGTACATTATAGATTTCTTGTTTAAAGACAAGGGAGCATGTTAAGGGAATTAATGATCATAGTTAGGAAATCTCGCAGTGACTTCAGGAAATCAAGATAAGGCCCATTTACCTAGGTACATGGAAAGCAGAAGCAATCTACTAAATGTCATCAATGTTGTTTGAAATTATTCTCATGCCGTCATGATTATTTTCCTGACTGAACCAGAGAACGGAATGATCTTCCTAGGTTTACAAATAGGATTGAAAAAGATGAGAGAAGTTTGAATTTGAAAATAAAAGGTTGCGGGAGGTGGAGTTTGACCTTCAAAATTTTACCAGGGTTCTGCATTATATTCATTATGTATATTCACCTTTCACAATATATTAAAAGTATGAAAGTATAATCACCAAATGTTTTATGCATTTGCTTGTAATATTTATAGTTTTCTTGGTGCATTACCTTTGACCACATATCAAAGTCAACCAGAACTGAACAGAAAAGGATTTAACCATTCACTATTCGTATAGTTTTCTTTCGCAAATTAGAAATAACTAAGCCAAGAAATTATTTCAACAAAACCCTGAGTCCCCGGTTTCTGATATTTGAAATATCGGAAATCGAAAATCGAAGATACCCCAAATAACCTTAACAAAAAGTGGAATATCTAGTTTTCGATACCGAAAATCGGAAAAGACTCTACTGGACCAGAGGGTTCAGCTTCGGGTTCAAGATTTTATATTTGAAATTTACGTAAAGATTTCATATGCCTAAAATAGTTATTTTATTTATTTTTAGTTATAAATCCATTTAAATGGAAAATATATCATTATTTTATTTTCATAATTATAAATTAATTTAAATTTCCTAAATAACCACAATCATTTGCACATCCCATGACACAAGGATCCGGATTTTTGTGCATGAAGAGTATTACAAATTAGTATTTTAATTTAATTTTGTGTGTGTGTGTGTGTGTGTGTGTCTATATATATATGTGTGTGTGGGGGGGGTGGGGGAGGGGGAGAGGGCAAGCTCCTATTTTAGAACATAATGAAATCCAATGAAATAACTTTAAAAGGTCTTAAAAAACAAGAGTTTAATTTAATTTTATTATTTTATTTATATTTAATATATATATGAATATGAGTATGAATATGAGAGGGTGAGGGCGTAGCTCCTCCTTAAAACATTTCAAGCGCAAAAAGAATTGTCATAAATCCAATGGAGAACATATAAACCAATCAATAAATGGATTTATGACAATGCTTTTGAAATGTTTCCATATACAAAACAAGCACTTTACTGCAAATATTTTCACCATGAAAACTTTTATCTCAGCAATTCAAGTGTTACCTACTTGGCATTTCCCTTCAGACTTTGAAAGTTGTTGCAGTATTTTAATTTTATTTGGATATTCTATGAGCCTCGTGAACTATTGGCACAGGTCATTATTTTCAGCGATCTCTAGGATCCCGTCTATGGCTTCTCTAAGAGCCTTGGAAGGAACCTCCATCGATCCGAATTTTGATTTTGCACTTTTTCAAAAAGATGAATGAAGGGCCATATATCCTTGGGATTTGGATCAATCATGTCCCCAATACAGGCTTGAATATGGGTGAGAAAAGCAAACCCGTTGAATACTCCATATATTTTATTTGTATCATGCCTTTCTCCGAGAGATCTAATACCATCATTGATGACACTTTTGAATGATAGAGAATGACTATACACTATCTGTCTCAGTCTATGAAACACTTTAGGGACACTGAGATGAGAAATGATATGCATTGTTGGAATCATAGCCTCATCTTCCAACCATATCTTGATTTCTGCTGGAGATAGAAATCCAAACCTCGCGAAAAACGATGTTCATGTGAAGGTCCAAGATTGTTCTTGAACTGTGATTCCAAATGGGTAGTGTTGTTTCTTCTCCGTGATAAGGAAATATCTAAGGAATTCCTTCCTGAAGGTGACGGGGGATTTCTGTAGTTCCTGCAACCTCTCGGATGGCAATTGTGTGGATACCTTCTCTTAGACGTGGAGATTTCCCTCGAATACACTCTATATATAGAGAGAGAGAGAGATGTTTGGCATAGTAGATTTTTAAAAATAGGTGGAAGGTTTTAATTGGGGCGAGCAACAAGGAATCTTTCAAAATCATAACATCTTTGAAACCATTTCTACTAGTCCCCTTTGCAGTACCTGCGGCCCAGCCACAACAACCAGTTTTGGAATCCATTAGAATAGATCAGGTTTCGGCTACAATTCCACTGCCAATTGCTTTTGGGATCCATGATAATCCGAATTCGTAGCAAGGGAAAACTGCAAGGTCTAGAGAAGAGTATACTGAGCAAAACCCAAGAAATATACAAAAACAGATGAATGCAGAGATTGATTAGAGAATTTCCTGTGAAAGAAGAGCATTAGCGAAGCCCATCATGAGCATTGTTTTCCAAATGGAAAACTGAAACAGAAAAAGCATGAAATTGCGGAAAACCTATTTTCTAAGTCAAGGAGTCACTTCCGCAATTCAATCAAAACTGGAAATAGGAAATTAATTCTTTACAGCCAAAAGACGCAAATTTTGAGAACTATATCATTGCTTAGAATCATGAACATAAGTTTAATTATTTTATGACTTGTTTTAGATAACTATAAAGCAAAGGTTTTTTTGGTAAATAGATATTTTCACTAAAATAATTTTAAATAGATTAATATTTTTACTAAAATGATTTTAAAGAATATTAAATGAATTCAATATAAATATGTTTTATTATTATTTTGAATGAATTTACTTATTTATATAAATAAAAATTGCGAAACTCTTTAATTTTAAAGAAAAATTGTTTGGTTCTTCAATTTTATTGAGATGTATGGTTTTTTAATTTTTAATATAACTTATTGTTTAGTTATTTTAAAGTTTAGAAATGGAATATTTATTTGTTAATATTTTTTAAATGATAAATATAATATCTATATAACCCTATATATATAACCGTAAATGGGTGATATATATAATGCAAAGGAACTGAAAGAATATGCGTTCCTTACACTGGTTATTCTTTAACATCATGCTCAGTAACCCTGAATGTATAAATATATGCGAACGGGTTCAGTTCTGTCAACCTGAACATGAATAAGCAAGGTATAAATAAAAGTTAAGAATTGTCCTAATTGTTAAAGAAAAGAATGGAGCAACAGAAACAGTACGGGCAGATGATTGCCTTCTTGTTATTCATAGCTGTTTAAATAAGAAGTAGAAAACAAAAATACTGTGGGTGAATACCACAGGTAGGTAAATACCGTGGGTTACCTAACTCGCTAACTCAACTACAGGTGAAATTACTCTCTTCAACACACCCCCTTAATCTCAACTGGCAGTACATCATCAGCATTGTCTATGCCTAAGTGCTCTCCCCGATATACAAATGCAGATGTTCCCAATGGTTTGGTGAACATGTCAGCTAACTGCTCCTTAGAGCCACAAAACAGTAAAGAAATTTGGTTTTCATTGACTAACTCACGAATGAAGTGATAGCGAGTGTCAATGTGTTTGTTTTTTCTATGAAATACATTATGTTTAGACAACTATATTGCAGAGTTATTATCACAAAAAATAGAAGTGGGATCTTTGAGAGTGTGTCCCATATGTTTCAACGGTCTTCTTAGCCAAGTTGCATGGCAAGTTGCTGTGGTGGCTTCTACATATTCTGCTTCTGCAGAAGACATGCTCACAATGGGATTTTTCTTAGATGCCCAAGAGATCAGATTTGTACCCAAATGGAAAGCATAACCAGATGTGATTTTCCTATCATCAAGACTACCTGCAAAATCACTGTCAGTGTAACTCGTAAGAGTATTGTCTGGTGTATGAGTGTACTAGAGGCCATATCCAAGTGTGCCTGCAACATATCTCAGTATTATTTTCCAACATTCCAGTGAGAGTCTTTGGGAGTCTCCATAAATCTGGATATAAGACTAACAACATACATCAAATCAGGTTTAGTTGCAGTCAAATACATTAAACTCCCTACCATTTGTTTATGGAGTGTATTGTTTACTGCTAGTTCATCACCATTCTTGGTTAACTTGGTGCCAAGAGCTATAGGGGTTTCTGCTGGTTTACATTTATCCATTCTGAATCTTTGCAAAATATCAATAGCATACTTATGTCGGCAGATAAAAATACCTTTATCAGTTTGAGTAACTTCTAGGCCAAGGAAGTACAAAATCAGTCCTAGATCAGTCATTTCAAATTCTTTTTTCATGACTGTCCTGAAATCTTCAAGCATCAAATTACCAGTGTAAATCATGTCATCAACATAAAGACATATGTACCTTGCTCTATTTTGACATATAGAGTGGGCTTATTGTTGCTTCTATTGAAACCATTGTTGATGAGGTAGGAATCAATCCTACTGTACCAAGCTCATGGAGCTTGTTTTAGACCATACAAGGCCTTTTTGAGCCTATACACTTTGTCTTCATGACATTTGACAGTATAACCAGGTGGCTGGTCTACATAAACTTATTCTTCAAGAATGCCATTAAGAAAGGAAGATTTCACATCCATTTGATACACAGGCCATTGATTTTGTGTTGCAATGGAAAGTACAACTCTGATGGTATCCATCCTTGCTATAGGAGCAAAGGTTTCATCATAATCTATACCATAATTATGTGCATAACCTTTGGCAACCAACCTTTCCTTGTTCTTTTCAAGTTCTCCTTTTTCATTCAATTTGGTCTTATAGACCCACTTGACTCCAATACTGGTTTTGTTTGCAGGGATGTCAACAAGATCCCAAGTCTGATTTTTCTCTACTGCATCAATCTCTTCATTCATGGCTTTTACCAACTGTGCATCCTTCACTACTTCATTAAAAGATGTGGGTTGACAGGAGAAGAGAGCAAATTGAAGTTGCTCATCTAGAATTGGAGTTCGTTCATATAACTCTCTCAAGCTCTTGGTTTTTCGATTCTGTGGTGGACCATCTGCTGCATCGTCTTGCTGTTGTACTTCCCATCTTGGAAGTATGATAGGTAGATCTAGCTTATATGAGTGATCTTCATGTTGTATGTCTGAAGGATCACTCCAGCATTTGTCTTCAATGAACTTTATGTATCTTCTCACCACAAGCTGCTTGGTGACAGGATTATATAGCTTCTATGCCTTGTGTTGTTCACTGTAACTAGTGAAAATGCAGCGCTCTCTTTTCTTGTCTAACTTTCTTCTGATTTCATCAGGTATATGCGCAAAGGCAACAAAACCAAAAATTCTAAGATGTGAGACACTAGTCTTAGTGCCACTCCATGCTTCTTCAGGAATATTGTCTTGGACAGTTTGTAATATAGCCCTGATACCTGGAAGCTATAAAGCATTCAAAAGTCTGCAAAATAAAATTTTAGTAATCCTTTCACCAATTAAAACATTTATACTGCATTCATAATCATCATGTAAACAAAGAAATAATCCATCACAACAAAATAACACAAAATAGACAACCATCTTCACGTGGTTCACCTCGTCCACGGGGCTACATCCACCAACCTATTTGCTCTTTTTATTTCTTTATCAAAATGGTTACAAATCCGCAACTTCAATGTCCCTATAATTTCTTTCTATCCATCGAACAGGTTCTCCCTTTGAGAGTATCTCTGAGCTGCTTCTTACTGTTATCGAGTCCTGACCGAAATCTTATGTATTAAAAAATAATAGGTATAAACCCCTTCCTCAACATTTTCATATGTTCTACTGGACCAACTACTTTTATTCATTCACTTTCTCGGATAGCATCCCCTAGGCAAGGCTCTATAAGAGGATAACATAATTACCCCCGAGTAAAAAAAATTCATAAGGCTTTTTACTTCTCATAAGCATGAACTGCAACCTTCTTATAATCTACTTATGAAAAAATAAGCAGAACTATGGTTCTGCTAAAATAAATATTAAATATACTGCTATATGAAAAACAAACTCAGTTGTCTTCCGACGCAAAGAGACCTTAGCCTTTTGCAAGTCACATTTCCTAATGAAATCCAAATTAGCTTAGTAAGATATATATATCCAGACTTACAAGCAATCTTACTTTTATAGAAAATGCCTCTCCAACAAAGAAGATAAAGAGAAAAACAACAAAATAACTGTGACTCGCTACCCTCGGCAAAACACCTCTTGAAAGTTTAAATCTGAAAATGATTAGATGGATTCTGATAAACAGGGAAAAACATATACCCTTTGGGAAAAACACATTTCCAGCTGAACTAAAATAATCACTTGAACGCGGACGAGCATCTTGGATCAAAGACACCTTTAAGATAACGTACTTAAATATAAAAAAAAAGGTCTGCATGCCATGAACGAGCTAAAGCCCAAAAAAAATCAAACTCCACTGATCGTGGCAGGTACAAAAATTTAAGGAGGATTAAAAAAAAGAAAACAAACACCAAGCGATTTGAGTTCTTCTAGAATTTTCCCGTTCAGCTCTTAAGGAGTCAAAAAAAGGAATCGACTCACACATATTCAATCTTACTCACCTGATACCCTAACATAAATCAAAATGACATCAAAGCTTTGATAGACTATGGCTTCATCAAATCACGCAATAGGGTATTATCCCATGAAATATATGAGAGCAAAAAAATAAAAAAACACAGTACATAAGAAGCTGTGCTTAGTATGGCCATCACCTCAGAATTCATATTACTTTCATCAATAGACCCCATACCAAAACGCAGAGGGTAGATGTTTCATTATGTGAAACTCAGGTTTAAAGATATGCCCAGTACTTGGCAGACTTCCACAGCAACGCATAGAAGGTAGACATTCAAAGCAGTAAAAGGAATGGGGAATACGATTTCTATTGTAAAATTTCAATTACGACACATTCCAAGAAGGTTGGATCTACAGGTGAGGCACAGCCATCCTTAACGGAGACTGGTTATGAAGGGGGGTGACACAGCTCGGCTAAGTTGGGCGTTATACTGAGCTAGCTACGGAAGATATTAAGCATAACCAACGTGATATATCGGTTCTAAGATGTATACTAGGTAGGTATCCTAACCCAAAAAAAAACAATGCAAAACCCTAAAACTGGTGAACACATCCACAGTTCTGATCTTGCATAGCCGAAATACATAAATGGGAAGCGTAGGGCATGTACCTCTATAGTGTGAATGCCTGGAGTGTACACCTGGATGGATGAGTGAACCATCCTGTCCAGCAATGCTCATTTCCTACCCTCACTGAGCTAACGATCTGGTGGTTCTCTCCTTAGCTGCCCTCCCACTAAACGAATTCTATAAATAAATAAAAGGAAAACGGTCTTTCCCCACTATGTGCTAGGTTTCCCCAATTCAAGGCAGTTTTCTGCCTTCATCTTTGCTGAGGCAGGCCCCTCCTTAAATTTGGCTGTCAAGTAATTATTCTCAGGGGCATGCATCCAATCCCCGGCTATTTTTCTGCCTCATTAATAAAATATTCTTCTTTAACTAATAATTATATGAGATGCACACTTAAGAAAATATTGTCCGGGAGAGTAATTTAAAACCTTAACTTGTATTTGTCATCAAAAGGACAAATCTCCTTATCTTAGGTATTGTATGCTAACCATAAGGATTATTCCTATGTATTTATTAGATGGGGTATGCTCATGATGATAGATTATCTATAAGGAGGCTACGGCCTAGTAGCACTTCGAGAATTAGCCCCTTTCTTTCAATATTTTAACTTAAATCTTAAAAGTGTCATACCAGGAGTCCTTTATAAGGCCTGACCTTACTGTCATAAACCAAATGCTACGTAAGTCTACGGTATTGATTATGGTTCTTCAACCGTTCGCTTCTTGCCCCGGGTAGGGTTTAGTTAGCTTTTAGTTATGTTGTTTCATTTCATTTTGTCTCCTAAGTATTTTCACTTAGACAGTTAACCTTTATAAGCCACAAGGTGTTGTCTTGGGTGGGGCCTTGGCCTTGAGCTCCACAACGAGACTAGTACAATAATATGCAAAATTACAAGACATTCCATGGCATAGGAGAGGGATATTACATCCTTCCCCCCTAAAAGAAAGAACACCGTCCTCGGTGTTTCTTGTTTCTTCCACAAATATTTTATTCTTTTCTGAACTCATCTCTTCTTGGTTTGCCTTGCTCGGATATCTCTTCTGGTTTTTCTTTTCTGATCCTTGTGGGTTCGTAGGACCTGCAAAAATCGAGTCTACCCAAATTTCACATAGATAAGAATCAATTCATCATGAACGTAATTAGCAAGTCTTTTGCAGTATCATAACTACAACTTAGTCCATTCAGTAATTCATGTCCAAATCACAATTCAACTTAAACAAAAGTCATAGATTCTTTTGCAATCTGCAATTTTCTAGTGTTCATTGGTGCCATATTACCCAATTATTTTCCATAATGCAATTGATACATCAATAAAACATGACTACAAGCATTGAAATCCCATTATATCAATAATGTCAATGCTAGAAAACCATTATACAATTTTTTTATAATCCGCAATGGCTCCAATATATGCCTTTCAGTTCTATCTGTCAATTAGTCAACATATTACCTCATCGGTACAAGTTTACCTGCAATGTACATACCTTTTTCCGCATTGTTCCTTTCCTTGGATGTCCTCCATCCCAGCACATCATGTGCCAACAGTACTCCAAGTACCAATTCAAGCCACCCAACACAAGGACGATACCAACCCTTTGTGTATCTCCTCTGTGCTATTCAGGGTGCTTGTCATTATTCTTTTCTCTGGATGTTCCTTCATCCCAGCACACCAAGTGCCAACTCAAGCCACCCAACACAAGGACGATACCCTGTACCCCTCTTAGCAGTATCTCCTTTTTGTGCTCTTCAGGGTGCTTCACCAAGCTGAGGCATTCCGTTCTCGCACACCTCCACAACGCCTAGAGGTTATTCTCTTCACAGAGTCCCCCAACTCATGTGACAGTCCTCTAATGTGTGTGGAACGAGTCTTAACCACATGTCTTACATCTAGGCGTCCCCAGAATGCATAATGGTCCCTTGCTGGCCCAGGGGAAAACAAGGTAGATTTTAACCACTACCTCCATCACCACTCCCTCTTCTGGTGATAACTTTATACACATGAGATTTAACTCATCATAGTCCTGGAGATTTGGCCTTTTCTCATGGCCATAATTTTCCATGCCTGCAATCACTCCATATGTAGTCAGTTTTTTTTCATATTATTAATTCAAGAATATCAAACTTTTATCATAAATCATGCCTTACCCCATTTCTCATTCATCGGTAAGAGCCTTTTCAATTCTTTTGACACGAGAATTGACAAGAAGGCATTCACACTAAGCCACAAACCTTTTCAATTTATACACACAATTCGCAAGGAGCCACATATAGCCTGAGAATTTGACAATGCAAACACTCATTAACTTCAATTTATTACAACAGAAAAATTCACTTACTGTTTTCCATTTTATATGTACTACATCTAAACTTTTTAAAGTGCTTGTCAATGCCATAAGACCAACATCCAAACCTGTTAACAATTCTAAACAAAGTAAATTTCCTGCAATAGGCCTCACCACAAGAAGGTCAGGAAATCCCAATCGAAAAGACCAATTAAACAACTATCTTAGTTAAACTGTCCATTCTACAATATCCATAATCAAAATAAAGATGCATACCTTTTCTACAGATCGAAACTAAGATCAAAACCACAGATAAGGGATTTACAAAATCAACCGGCAGATAAAGGATTTAGCATACTTCAAAACTATAAGAACTATGATAAGAAATCATGCACCGTTTCTATTGTAATGCTGATGAGGCATCTTTAAGAGCATAACATATTTTCCACAAGGTGCAGAAGTTTCTTCCATCGAATATGCCAAAAAATTCAATAAACTGTAAATATATGAAATTATACACCTTTTTATGTCGCAATGCTGGCAAGGTATCTTTCAGGAGCATACCATCTTTCCAAAAGGCACAAGACACCTGTGCCTACTTTTTGCTTTTAGCTGTAGATGTAGAAAT